>VXAY01006085.1:1555301-1600902 GCA_013399855.1 Oxyruncus cristatus
CCGGGAGCCCCTCGCACCCCGGGCTGAGCGGGCGGTGTGTCCCCTGGGGGGGCCGGGGCGCCTCGGTGGCGGTGGGGGTGCGGGGGGGTCCTTGCGTTGAGTTTGAGTATTTTTCGGTGCACAGTGTTGTGTGTATTTCTTCCCCGGTCTGAACAGTGAGTGACATTTTTCCACAGCTTCGTCGCACCTTCGTGTCTGGTGCCGTCCCACACTTGGTTTTTTGCCTCAACTTTCTCTTCTCTTTTTGTCTTAATTATTTTATTTTTTTAGCCAATCCCAAAACTTCTGAGTAAGTGTATAAAACAATAGTAACTGTGCAGTTTTTTCTAAGAAAAGATGAAAAAGCAATGCCAGCAACTACAAAGTTTAAATCTGACCTATTGAGAAGTTAACTTCAGGGCAAAGTTGTAAGAGTTATGAAAGCATAGGAAAGAAAAACACGAAAATTTAAGATGATACAACACAGGCTTTGCCAAAGCTAGATCAAGCCAAAGAGGGAGGACCTTATGGTGGGATGTGCTTTGTGGTTCTGCTTCCATGCCTCTGTGTGAGGGAGTGAAATGAGTCTCTGTAGACAAACTTAAAACGCAGTTTGGCTGCCAAACGCTGTCATATTTATAGTGAAGAATGTCTGAAAAACATAAATGAGCTAAATATGGTAGGTTTTTCATGGGAAGAGTAAAAAATCCATTTGAACTAATGGCACTTCCACTGAAAAAGTATAGAACAACAATGAACCATTGTTGATGAAAGTACTTCAGCCTTTTTTTTTAAAAAAAAAAAGTGAAAAAGCCAATTTTTTTTCATCCAGTTTAATCCCATGAAGAGATGAATTCTTTGTGTTGAAGAATTGCTGCTCTTCTGTGATTCAGTCATGATGCAGGCACCTGGGGGAAGTCAGTGTGGATACGTTTTAGAGGCTTGAGGAAGATTCTTCTAAAGCTGTCAGAATGTTAACAGTGGAGAAAACTATATGTATTTGCTTACGATTATTTCTCTAAACTTCATTATTAAAATACTTTTATTAAGTGAAATCTGTTTCTGTGGTTTTGGCATTAAAAAAATAAAAACTAATTGCAAGTATTTTGCCTTTATATCCAAAATTTATTTTGATCATCACATTCAGTATCTACCTGTCTTGATAAAATCCACATGAATTTTGAGGCTTGTCAACATCAATTTTCAGCAGAGCAAGTTATCTTGAGTCTTGTCAAGACAACTGAGGCTTTATCTCAGAAACCTGGGTGTTGTCTTCATGCTTTGTTTTTTTATCATCTAGTGTATTTTCCTTCAGGGAATCTCAGTATTTATAATGCATGTAATTATCTTCAAGGTGTACAAGTGTGCTGGCATGCTTACTTTCTTCAGGCATACAAAAGGATTTGAGTCAACAAGATAAAAAAAAGCTTTGTGATAAACTGCATGTGGGATATGTAGCTTCACTTTCATTCTAATTTAGGAAGTTGGGGACTGATTATTCAGGTGGTTATCAGCTAAAGATACGAGGAGCAGGCTATATTGTAGAGTGGTCAGAGGATAATGAATGTAGTGTTTATAGGTGAAGGTAAAAGCTCTTATGAAACTGATGTAGTTAAGAAGGAAAAAATAGAGCTTTTTGGCACTTGCGTTGTTTTACGAAGGTTTTTTGGGTCCTAACATATCTGAAATGTTAAGAAGCTGTGAATTGGGAGTGAGGAATACTTACCTTGCTGGTAAATGTCTATATGCTGCTCTGCCTGACATGTAAGTTACTCAAATGCCCATGTTGCTTAGTGCAGTGGTGCATTGACCCTCCAGTGTCCATTTTTCTCCTTGGTGAGTTTGGCCAGAAACATTATATGCCTCTGCATTTATTGGAAGAGTTGACCAAGATTGCCTTCTAGAGTTTGTGCAAGATTAATTGCCCTCTGCAGAGGCTTAATTCCTGCTGGACACTTCTGGAGGTGCTCCTGATGTCAGTTCTATGCTTCCTTTACTACTGCTGTGGAAAAAGGGTTCTGTTGCATAACCTATATTTAGCCATTTTTGTAGGGAAGTAATATTAGGCACAGGTTAAAAAGACTTATTCCCACTTTCTGGGATGTTGTGTTGTTTAGGCTTTTAACAATGCAAAACAAGGCAAAAATCATAAGGACTTAATACAGAACTCTCTGAGCCCAGGCTTAGAGCTTCAGTAAGTCTATAGCAGAGGCTATCATGAGAAAGAGATGCAGTCGGTGAAATATATAGAATAATACGCAGATACATGCAATTTACAGGAAGAACGTGAATTTTAGACTTTGTTGGTGTTAATTGTGAATATAAGGAATGTGAACACACTCGTATATATTTTTACTAATGAGCAGCACAAACATCAGTTCAGAAAAAAGGTAGCTCTAGGAAGCAGTTGCTAAGTGATCCTAGAAAATCTACCAACTATCTTACATCTGTTTGATGGACATATTTAGACCAAAACATGGGAGAAAACATCTCTAACCAAAACCCCAATTGAACCTTAAAAGTGCTATTTTTGAAGTATTGTTTTTGTGAGATCAGAGCAAGAGTAACAATAACCAAAATCTCACGTCATTTATGAAATTATAAACTTTAAGTGGGAAGCTTAAATTAAAATAACATGAAATAGATCTGTTCTGGCATCACCTGGACACATGATTTTATCATAGCGATAAAATACAACATAAATACTACCATAAGAACGGCTCAGCAGTGTTGTGAAATAAAGCACTAGGGAGAGGCGGCCTTCATTTCTGGGTAGAATTGTGAAGGATGGGGTTCAGACACTGATGCCATAGTGACATATGGTGTAGGTGCCAGACAGGATTCATCCTTTGCTTACCGAGTCCAGACCTTGCTGCTGGCAAACTCAGATCAAAGTACTCTGTTCTGAGAAATTCATCATCCTCGTGGTTCCTCTCCCACTGATTTTGGAGTCCTGGACAAATGAAAGAGCATGTTCTTAAGATCATGTGTAAATCCAGTGTGTGATTAAAGTGAGAATAAATAACAAAGTTCTCTCTCCCACGAAGTGCAGACATAATTGAGGTGACGCTCTTTTTAAACTTTTCCACTATTGTAGTACATTTTCCTTGCATTATCAATCTCTTTGGTTCTACACTTTATGACATGTTATTAATGTGTTTTCTTTTTATTTTCTTTTCAATAATAATAGAATATTTGTGAATTTCAAGCCCAGGATGGCTCAGAAGAGGAGCTCAAGTGGGCGATCATTCCCATTGCTGCTGCTGCTTATTGTTGTGGCTTTTGTTCATTTAACTGTCTGTCCTTTCACAAAAGTGGAGGAAAGCTTTAACCTACAAGCTATCCATGATGTGGTCTACCACCAACTGGACTTGGATAAGGTAAATTGAAAAGTATGTTTTAATTTTTGGACACTGTTAAAGATGGCAATTCCCTGCACTATGAGTAGGATAAATGCAGTGTGAATATGATTTCTTTGTTTCTGATTTTCTTATCTTACATAGATTTTCCGTTTTGCAGTATGACCATCACGAATTTCCTGGAGTTGTCCCAAGAACGTTCCTTGGACCAATTTTTATTGCTGCCCTTTCCAGCCCAGCTATATATATACTTTCTGTGCTAAAAATGTCCAAGTTTTACTCCCAGCTGATAGGTATGAGAACTTCAGATCCTCAGAACAGAGGTGTTTTTACTGCTGCACTAATTGGTGATATCGTTGTTACATTCAGTGTTTGGATCAGTCGTTAAAACGTGACATTCTTTTTTTCAATGAGGGATTTTGCAAACTGTAGGTACTTGGGGCCAGCATGGCCATTCCACTTCCTCTGGGGATAACTAACAGCACATGGAAAGTCTGTGCTGAAAAATGTCAGATAGTGTAGAAATGGCAAGTGCCTCAGATGTCTTCAGAGAATACACTCCTGTGGGTTCTGAAGCATACTTCTTATATGCTTCAGAAAATATCATTTAACTTGGTCATAGAAGCATTGACCTTTGTGCAGAAGGACCAGACCAGTTAAAGGTGGATTAGAATAGATAAACTACTGAGGTTTTGTTTGGTTTTTTGTTTCTTTGAAGATGGTTATATTGTGATATCTTCAGTATTATTCTTCAGAAATTTTTTGCATTAAATTATATAACATGGCTGTTCATCACTGATCTGTCTGATAGTCTTTAATTCCCATTTTTATTCTTCTAATAGTCCGAGGAAGCTTGGGTCTCAGTGTGATTTACACATTATGGAAGCTGCAGAAAGAAGTTAGAAAACAGTTTGGAGCAACTACAGCATCAATCTTCTGCCTCATCACTGTTACTCAGTTTCATTTGATGTTTTACTGTACACGAACCCTCCCTAATGTGTTTGCACTTCCTTTTGGTAGGTATTTCATGGGAATAATTTTAACATGTAAAACTTCTTCCAAATGCATCATAGTTAAAGCACAGAAGAAGTATGGTCAGAATAAATAATGCATGTGCTTGGTTAAATTGTGTGATAGCAAGACTAGAAAACTTTAGTCGACATTTCTTTCTTTATTTTAATCATGTGCTTACAATGACTGTTGAATTGAGTTTTATCAAATCTGAGTGTATGTGGGTTTTGTCAGATGGCTTTGGTTAGCTAGAGGTTTGAGTACACATATCTAATGCGTAAAGCACAGAGCTATTGAAAAGGCAGTAGGTACACCTGCAGTTCAAAAAACTTGTGAACTTAGGGTACACAGGAAATGGCTTTCTCATGAGGCTGTGGAACAAACCTATTGCAACATCTTCACCTTCCTCTTCTAGAGGTGTCTACCAATGCAGCAGTTTCTACACTTAAAGAGAAGAAAAAATCAAAGTCAACCCCTTTCTCTAGACATACAGTTTTCCCCCAGAGATGATAAGGAAGATTAACCACATGTGACATGTATTAGCTGAGTCACTAAATGTTTCAGTGCAAGTTGTTCAGCTAACAAAATCATGAGATTGACAAAAGAACTGTATAGATCAGAACTAAGAAACAAAAGCAGATGAGTTGTCAGATAAACACTGTAGTAGTAAACATCTCAGCTTCTGCAGGTATTGCAAAAATACAAGTTGTTTCATGGTTTTGTGCTGTCAATATTTCACACATTTCCTTAAGATCATGACCACTTCACTATGTAGTGATTTAAAATGTGAACAAGTAGAGACACCTTCATGTGTAGAGATGTGGTGTGTCTCCAGCTAATCACTGAAATTAATTTGTAGTTCTTTCTCCCTGAGCGATAGTCTGTAGTCTCATTTTCTTACTTGAAATCTCTTGCTGTTATCATGAAAATAGAATATTCTTAGCCAAGCAAATAAACTAACTGCTCAGCTGATTTCAAGCAATACTAATTATGAATCATACTTTGAAAGCCTTTTAATACTCCCTTAAGGTTTGTTTTTCTTCCCCCCGCCTCAAAAGCTATTAAAACTGCTGTCTAGAAAGAGTTCCTGTGTGTTCCTTCCATGGTTATACTTTTTCTAATTAAGCACCAACATTATAAAGCTCTGCATTATTCCATACTACCTTCTTCTAGCAGAGGGAAAAATTTCTGGACTAGAAATGGTATGAAGGCCAAGAGAGGATTGGTGGGAAGTTAGAGGAAGAAGAAGATAGCGTTGACAATAGTGTTGTCCTTTAGAAAAAGAATAATTCAGCATGTCAGGTGATGTGTGGTTTTTGTTGGGTTTTTTTTTTTTGCAGTGCTCCTGGCATTGACTTTTTGGATACAGCAAAAGCAAAGGCCATTCATTTGGTTCTCAGCTTTGGCAATTATAGTCTTCAGATCAGAGCTCTGCATATTCTTAGGCCTCATGCTCCTGGTGACTTTATTAACTAAAAGAATCTCCATTTTCAAGGTGCTTTCCCATGCTCTTCCTGCTGGAATTTTTTGGCTGGGTAAGTGTTTGCTTGGAAAAAAGCAAATGACATTAAATTCAAGAGAAGTCTGGAGTTTTGGCTGGTTTCTCTGGTAAATGTCCTGTAAGGTTTTGGTGGTGGTTGTGTGGGTTTTTTTTGGTTGGTTGGTTGGTTGGGGGGTTTTTTGTTTGTTTTGTTTGTTTGTTTGTTTTTGGTTTTGTGTTTTTTTTTGTTTTGTTGTTTGTGTGTTTTTTGTTTGTTTTGTTTTGTGTTTGTTTTGTTGTTGGGTTTTTTTATTTTTTTGAGGGTTTTTTCATCTTTTTTTGGTTGGTTTCATGGTTTGTTTTGGGGTTTTGTTTGTTTGTATGTTATTGTTTGGTGGTTTTTGTTTTGTTTTGGTGTTGTTTTTTTTAGTTGGATTCCATTGGCTAGAAACATGACAAATTTTTTTATTTCTTTGAAAGTTTCCCTGTGAGGAGGTAGACTTGCATGGAGCAGAGAAGGATACTGTGACCTCTGCCTTTAGATGCTTACAGTATAATGTCCTGATCTTAAAGAGGCTTAGATGTGCAAGTTGACTTCAGTATAATCAGTATCTGGCTGTAGCTACTTGGGCATGTTATCAGTTGTAGTATCTATTGCCATGGTGATAAGCTGAATCCCAGGATAAAATGCAACCATGTGACAGAGATACCAAGCAAGAGGGTTGTGGGGAGAGTTACACTTCAACTCTGTTCCTTTGTTACATTAATTTTAACAGCTTAAGTGATCTCCATGCTAGAGAGGTTGAAAAATCCCCTTGTCTCTACCCATCCATGGAAGAGCCATGCATATGCACATACTCTGAGATCTCTGCCAGCCTGTCTAACTAAAAATGCTGTTGTCAGATGTGTGATGATCTCTGGCAGTGTGCTGTCCTTTACACAGCATGGACAATATAAACACTAAATGACTGTGCCATGTGCATTTGGAGGAAACTCATGACGTAAGAGTTTGGAAGACCAATGGGAATTAGTATCTGCGCTCCCATGAGCAAAATCCTTAAATACCAGAGTGGAGATGTGGAGTAGAAGAGATGGAGCTGATGGTTTTGCTGCTCTCCCTTTTTGCCTTTTATCCCTTATCCTCCTCCTGCTTCCCACCAGATAAATAGTAGCAAAATTCTAGAGATTGCTTTTTGTAACCTAACATTTTTACAATAAAAAATTACATAGTACTGTTGGAAGTTAACTCGGGCTTCTTACCATTAATGACATTTAATGCTCTAAGCATTTGTTTTAAAACAAACTTGAGTTAAACCACTGCTTTTCATACTTGGGGTTGGAGTAGGGCGAATCCTAATTGGATTAATATCTAACATGCTTCTTTCAAGACTTCTATTAAGAAGTGCATCCCTTCCCTGCATTTCCTCTGCAAGACAGACATATTCAACCTTCTCCATGGTTTTGGGTGAGGCTTACAATCTGTGTTTCAGTTTATATTGATCTCATTAATAAATGTGCTATTTGGATATGTTAGTTTGCTTTTTGCTTAGTTTTTAATTCATGCAGATTTGTATTTCTTTAATTCTTTTAGGGCTAACAGTTGCTGTGGATTCTCTATTTTGGAGGCAACTTGTGTGGCCTGAGGGGAAAGTGCTCTGGTATAACACAGTTTTAAACAAAAGTTCCAACTGGGGAGTATCCTTTGAAACATTCAGGGAAAAACAATACTACCAGCCAAAGCAAAGGCTTGATATAACTTATTCCTGAGACTCAGTTAGGGTGCTAAATTCTACTTTTCATCTAGTATTTCATTATTTGAAATTTATGACAAAAAGTCTCTTAGATTTTTCTGCAGATTGTAACTTTCCTCTTCTTCCTGTTCCTCCTTGCCTCTTTGTGTTCTACCTACGTAAAACCAGGTTTCTTCCCATTGGTTTTTCATGTTGCCTATCACTAGTGCCATTTGATGTGCCTCTGTTGAGTGATGTGAATGATGTTAAGCAACTGCTTTTAGTTCTCTAAAGATAAGGCAGGAAACCAAAGGGCTGGAAAAACGTGTGTACAAAAAGTGTACTGCTTATTTGTGAAATTTGCATGTGCTCTGTAAAGAATAGTTACTTTACTTGTTAACAGTGAAAACATCCTTAACTTTCCTTTTCACCTTGAAGACCTCTCCCTTCTTGTGGTATTTCTATTCAGCCTTGCCTCGTGCTTTGGGATGCAGCATTGTATTTGTACCTTTAGGTGTAACAGAGAAGAGAACTCGGATTTTACTTTTGCCAGCACTGGGCTTTATTTTCTTATATTCATTTCTCCCACACAAAGAGCTGCGTTTTATCATATACACTTTCCCTGTCTTCAACATAGTGGCTGCTAAAATGTGCTCACGAATGTAAGTTCAGAATTCTGTTTGTTTGGTTTATGGTTTTTTTCCTATGAAAATGCAAAAGAAAAGAAAAATTATTCCTGTTTTTATGCACTTTTTCCCATCTTGGACTCTGGATCACCTTGAGTTGTTCATATGCTGTAGAAAGGAGGTTGAGATCTATGTCAATGTACCGAACCATAGAGAGAAGTGGAAACATAGAAGAGTTAAGTACTTTGACAGGACCATTTGGCAAGTCTGGAACAGAGTTGAGAATAGAGCCCTGATTTTACTCTTACATTGTTACAATTCAGTTGACTTTATCCACCAGAAAAAAAGACACATTGCAGTGTACTCCTGTGCTGTTAACTTACCTCAGGATATAGTTTAATATACAGGTGAGGCTCATGAAACATGGAGTTAAATAGTTTTAGTTGGGTATATTGAGTAAACAAATTGAAGTTAAACTCTGAACTTCTTTGACAGACAATACATTCATAGCTCAAGGTTTTAAACACAGAAATACTTAGCTTTATTGATGAGCTTGTTTTGGCTTTATTAATGAGAATATTCTAATTTAAATGTCACTACAAGTTAAATCTTTTAGAAATTTATAATAAATTCATGCCATACATGATTAATAAAATTTGCATTAATCTTTATTATCTAGCAATGGAGCTTCCATAACAGTTCTGTCATGGTAGTTAATGACCAGTTTGAAAGAAAACAAGTTTATTCTTGTTTTTTCGTTCCTCAACAGTGTGAATAACTACCGGAGATCCTGGCTCTACAAACTTGGATCTTTCTTTGTTATAATGCATCTTCTAGTTAATACTGCTTATTCAGGAACATCTTTATATGTTTCACATTTCAATTATCCTGGAGGAGTTGCAATTCAGAAACTGCATGAGTTAGTACCTTCAACAGCAGGTATGTAGAGCTGTCTTGAGGTACATTCACGTAATTTTGATTTTAGGGTTTTTTTGCTAGTATATCTTTTATGTATTGGATACTGCTTCTTCACACTAGCTCTGGGCATCTTTCTTGTTACTGTTTTTTAATTTATTATTAATCAGAGTGTTCTTAGAAGAATTTTGAAACTGTATTCTGTTTTTTTTATTTATATAGATGTCTCTGTTCATATTGATGTGGCTGCAGCACAAACGGGAGTTTCTCGGTTTCTAGAAATCAATTCTGATTGGAGGTATGTTACAAAGTATTTTGATCTCAAGAAAGGAGTCTGCTTTTTCCCTTTTAATATATATGCAGAGACAAGCATTACAAACACAGTTTCTGGTACAGTGTATTTATTAAGCCAGGTCATGAACAATGTGAATCTTCAGAGAATTTTGGTGTCTGCAGTGCTACCATTTCAGAAATATAGAATGGTGGTGTTTTTTGTTTTGGTTGGTTCTGACTTGCCTAAGTAGCATAGAATCTCTCAAAGGACAAGAGGAAATGGCCTCAAGTTGTCCAGGGGAGGTTTAAATTACATACTAGGAAAAATTTCTTCATGGAAAGCGTTATCAAGCATTGCAACAGGCTGTCCATGAAAGTGCTGGATTCACCAAACTGGAAGTGAATATGGCACCTGGGGACATGGTTTAATGGTGAACACAGTGGTGGTGTAAGTTGATGATTGAACTTGGTGATCATAGAGGTCTTTTCCAATCTTAACAATTCTATGATTTCACAGACATCAGAAACAGTACACAAAACTGTTAGCTTACTAAAACACCAATATAATTAATGCAGGGCAGTTTATATAATTGTGATGGTATCTTCTCATTTTTTTGAATGATGTGTGGTGATGTGAGGCTCATGTACATATTAATTTGAAAGTCCGTGTGGAACATCCTTCACATAAATGGCATTGAAGCTGCTGTTGTGGACACAATCATTAGCTCTGAGAGAAGGCTGTTGAGTGCTTTGTAACTATGACCAGCAGTGATAGATAGTTTTAAAAATCAGAATATTGGAATGGATAGTACGAGATGTTGTGGGATGGCATCATTTGCTTTTTGGGATGCAAACCAAAAAAATAGGCACTTTTCTGATTCTTAGGCCTACCTCTTCTGCTGAAGCATAGGTTTCTGATTTAATATGTCATCTTAATGAAAATAACTCACTAGAAAGTGACAAAAGGCCTCCCTTCATACTGCACAAAACAAAAGCAATACAAGCAAATTTTGTTTTAAGAAGTACTCTAAACATGGAGTTCTTTTTCCCCAGTTACAGTATTCAGAAGCAGATGAACATAATTTAATTATTGGTATGTTTAGAGATAAAAGTACTTTGTAAATAATGCAGAAGAAGGGAGAAGTATGCTTCTGGGAGAATTACAAAAATCATCAATCTTGCTATGCCTTATTTTCAAGCTCTCTCATGATGGTACAGACAGTTTAAAGCCTCCACAGTTACCCATCTACTGTTTATTTCAACTTGGTTTTTTGTGTGTTCGATCCAGAGGAAGTCTTAAGCCACGAATCAGGAGGAGACATGAAACTGAGTACAAGGGATAGAACATGTATGATAGCTAAAATGTTCCAATCTTTATTTTTTTGACTATATTTAAATATACACACTACTCTGAATACAACACTACTCTATAAATAGTGCTTCATTTCAATGAGCTTTTTGAGGTGGTAAGTTTTGGATTGTTTTGGGCTTGTAAGGCATAGCATAGTGAGTTTGGAAGGTGAATGAATAATATCCCTGTCACTGATAGATGTTTCATAGTGTTGCAGCTACAGAGCAGTTTGTCTCTCTCACTTTTATCTCTACTCAGCAAAACAAAGCCTCAAGGAAGGGCTGATTCATCATGAAGTTTCACATTAAAAAAATCAGACACAATCCACAACTGAGCATCATACACAGGACTATCACATTGTCTTAACAGCACAGTACTGCAAAGTTTAGTGGCACCAGCTGTCCATTTTCTCTTTATCCAAGGAAGTGACAACCTTCATATGGGTGAAAACTAATTTACCATCTTCATAGACAGTGTATGTCAGACAAAAACAGATTTGTGGATGGGGTGGCTGTGAAGGCTGATAATTCATCAGGATAACTGCAATCCATAAATAAAAGTGTCTTAAAGTTAACAGCTTTCAGTGACATGTTCAGATTAGATCTGTTTGCCTCAAGAAAAATGCAAGTGATCCATTATTTTTCTTCAAAGGTTTATTGAAAGAAGCTTTATGTAGGTTCTTACACAGGACAGGTGTTACAATCTTCCCTTCAATTAGTGCAGTCTCTTTGAACCAGGAGTAAATATGCTGTGTAAGCTTAAAGTATTTAAAAATAATAAAATTCAGAAATGCTTGCAGCCAGATGAAAGGCCCTTATTTGCTGATGAAGAAAATGCAAAATTAGTAGGTGGTAAAGTTGTTACAAAGTATGCCATGCCTTCTGCCCGTTTGGATGTGTGTACCAACCTAAAGGGGTATTGTGATATTTTTGGAAAAAGCAGGTGAAATCAGCATACAATTGTTTTAGAAGAAGAAAGCACCTATTCCCTGTGCAAAATCTAATTCTGCATTACATGATGTATTTATTGACACCTGGATTCTGTAAGTCTTTTCTGAATTGCCAAAATTTTAGTTAACAATCCACACAAAACCTGTAGTTTGCTGTGAAATTTTTCCTTTAAATATCTTAAATGTTAGTGACTGCTATATCAGGGAGCATTATAAAAATATCAATTGAGATATTTTTTTCCAGAGAATTCAGACAGATGAGAGGTCCAGACTTGCAAAGACTCGTGTTGTCAAAGATGCAGGCTGAATTTAATCCCAGGTGCATTTAAGGGTATGTAGGGTTGGGATTGCACTGCTTCCCTACCAGTGTCCATGTCTGCAAGGAAAGCCACAGCCTTGAGTAAGATGCTTGTGAAACGTGGGAAGAGTCAGGTGCCTAAGAAGAGGAGTGACAAATGCTGATAGAAAACACTTCATAGAACAGGGCAACAGAAAGGCTGAAGAATGGGGCACTGCTCTTCACTTGGGTTACAGAGCTTAACAGTGGTCTGTGAAGTGTTTTGGGATGGACTCATTTTTCTCCTTTGAAGTTGTTGGACTGAAGACTTGATCAGGCTGCCATGTCCAGTATGAGTATCCTGACCCTTGGGCTATAAATTACACCTGAACTCTCCTCAGTGAATGAATAAATAACTAGTGTGAATTTGAACAGTGTCCTCATGAGACAGTGAGGGAGATGTATCTCAGTTTCTAGAAGATTAGAGAGGTTCATACAGCTCTGACAGATAATCATCTTCAGTTTTGGGCTTAGATCAGATGGAGTGTGACTGAAGTTAGATCTTTCACATCCCTGCCAAATGGCTAAGTCACTTTTCTCATCCCGTAAACTCCCTCAATCGCTAGATTGAACATAAGTCCTTTTATGAAACAACTGTAAGTGTACCTGTTAAATAGTTTTAGAGCTCGCTAGTTACTTCTTAAATATTTTTTATACATATATATATAAAATATATATTTTGGCACTTAAACAAGTTTATAAAAGCTGACCCAAAGTGACCTGCCCAAATAGGTAGTAGATCAGGGAGCTGAACTCAGAAATAACAAGTGCCAAGTTCATACTTCAATTGTCAGGCTGTTCTTTCTTTCCTACAGAGTGCAATGAGGTCTTCTCGCTGCTACTCTCTGAGGCTTCTACTTTAATGTATGACTACCAGTAGAAAAAGGGTTCTTCTAAAGTACCTCATAATGTATTTTCTTTAAATTTATTAAAAAACAAAAAAATCCACACTTATCCAAACGGCAATTCTGGTAAAGTAAACCTTAAAAATCAGTCCAATTTTCTACAGTCTTAGGATTTGGTGTCCTTTCTCCACAGAACTCAAATAGGGGACTAGTAAAAAATTTTCTAGGAATCTTGATTTATATCACAATAGCAGCAGAAAGATTTGCATGGAATGACTGAGTCCCTAAACTCTTCAAAAATACTATTTTCTCCTCTAGTACTAATTATTTAATCAAGAAATATAACTAAGAATGTTACAGTTCCTTTTGTGTTTCATTTTGAATGCTACATGGCCCTGCAATAATGGAGCTGTTTAATAGGTAAAGCGAAAAATATAGATAAAACCTTCTTTATTTTTTACAGGTATGACAAAAGGGAAGATGTTAAACCGGGAGACCAGTTGATGTTTTCTTACACGCATATACTAATGGAAACAAACCCTCTTCAAATACAACATTACAAGACAACCCACAGGCCACTGGCAAATATACCTGGCATCAGTAAAATTGGGTTGAACCTTACTGCACTACCTCCTTTTACTTTAAACTTGAAACCAAAATTAGTACTGTTGGAAAAACTTCCTCTATCATCTTGACTGTGAATTTTAAATAAGTCTTTTGATGTGATTTTGCTGGTGACTGAACTGAATAAGACAGCAGCAAATTGTCGTTCCGGCACTGCAACTCGGCTTCTGTGGAAAGGCACAGAAAATCTTTGTACTAATTGGTATTTAGCTCTGTCTTGTTTCTTACATAAATATTACAGTGCATTCTTAGTCAGTATATACTCAGTATACTGAGATGTATTGTTAAATATGTTTGAGAGTTACCTCCAAGTATAGTGGTATTAAGTAAAAACTGTCTACTTGGTTTGGGTAGCTGTCTGTTTCACAGCACAGGTATGTCCTAATTGTCCTATTTAAAATACATAATGGAACAGGTTTGTGCTATGGCAATAATTTGATCTGTAATCTGTGTGTGCAAAGATGTATTACTTCATGTATCTGCAGGATTGTAAATCCCTCAGCTGTCAGAGTGCCTGTGTAAAACCTAATGATGTTATCAACATAGGAAAGCCATATTCATTGTTAGCTTCATCATAAAACCTAATAATGCCCTGTAGGCTACCAAACTAATTAAAGTGAAAGATTCACTTAAAAATTAGTTGTATCTCCGGACAAATACTGTCTCATAACAGATTTGAGTATTAAGGATGATTATCTTCCAACAGATCATGAAAAAGCAGCAACTTCAATTTCACAGGAAAAAGCATTTTTAAAATAAGGTTTCCCCTCCTCTGCTGTTATGATATTATCTTAATTTGCAGTCCAAAAATTTACCTATGAAGATATTCACTTGAATACACTTTAAGATAGGTGCTGTTTTTGTTTTTTTACTAAGTAGTCCCTTTGGAAAGGAGTACTCTAATGTGCCATGTGCTTCATTCTGTAAACTAGAATAAGATTGCATGCTCTGTAATCCCTTTATTAGATGTTTTTGTTAAGGATGTCTGCCTAGGTTGCTAAATGGAACAAGGGAAAAAAAAGAATTCTGGTTAGGCCAGTTGTAATATGACAGGAGCTCCATTAGTGTAAAATAACAGAATTGCTGAAATTATCATGGGCAAAAAACTGTTCCTTGCTGAATGAAAACTTGAGTAAAAAACAATTACAGAATAAAGTGGTTTGTTGGGGGTTTTGGTGGGTTTTTGTTTCCTTCGTTGGTTGGTTTAGGTGTTTTTTTGGGGTTTTTTTTTTTTTTTTTATTCTTAAAGTGTACTTGATTCAAGATCTACCTTTACCTGTGTCTATATTTCAGCTTTTGGGACCATGTTTTCTTTTTATCCTCTAGATCATGTATCAGAGGAACTGATCTGGCGAGGTGGAGCCTGCTCACCTGTGGGTGGCTATTGCTGTTGCCCAGGTTTCCTCAGCCTGAGCAGATCTGGCAAAGGCAACCTGCAGAACTTGTTGGTCCAGTCTCTCCCCGTTCTTGAAATTGAAATCACTCAAGTATTATCTATTTGACTTGTCTTTGAAAGAAAACTCAGCTTCCTCCAGAACCAGTTTGTACATCAAACAATTCACATGAGCCAGAGGGAAATACATGTGCAAATAGCTGGAAATTTCGAACCACACAGAGGAAAACTTTTGACTAAGGATGAGATAGGCCTTTATGTTAAGGCTAATCATTGACTTTACTTAACTCCCCCACGCTGGAATCCACAACTCAAGAACCTAAACTAAAATTTATCCTGCCCAGCTGTATATAAACGTCTGCACTGCTGCAGTTAGGTCTCTGGTTGTCAGAATCCTTGGCAGGAACTTGCCTTCTGTTAACTACAGAGAAAACCGAGGGCTGCTATGCTTGCAACATGGGCGCCTCAAGCTAATGCCTGAAGTGCCACAGAGTGTGTGGAAATGAGACAGGTGAAGAGTTTCATCTTGCTGAATGTCAGACACACACAGTGGGTTGGGTCCTTCCACAAACTTTTATTCAGATGTCAAGGTGGACTGTTGGACTTATACCATTGATAGTGTTCAGCTGTGGTGCTAATGTGTACTACTGTTCACAGCCTGAAGACTGATGGAAGTAGAAGGGATCAGCTCAAATTGGCCTGTTTAGTTTCTTTGTTTGGGGTAGAGAAGGGTAAAATAGATACAAGAAGACAGGAAAGAGATACTGGATTGGATTGCAACCCCATTGCAATCAAAAAGTTTTGAACAATGTCTGAAGTTTATTTGGGTCCTGTTCCATCTTGTTCTAGATATGTGGTTATTATTGCTTAGTTTAAAAATCTACAACTTTGGGTTTGTAGATAAAGAGCTAGATTGTGCCCCATGCAGTGCATGTAGCACTGTAGTACCCATGGCTGTATGACCTCTGTAACAGCATGTGTCAGGAGGTCTAGGTTGGATATTAGGAAAAGCTTCTTCACCCAAACACTGGTTGAGCACTAGAACACCCCAGGGAACTGCTTCACCCCAGGGAAGTGGTCACAGTACCAAGCCTGACAGAGTTCAAGAAGTGTTTGGATTATACTCTCAGGCACATGGTGTGACTCTTGGGGCTGGGTCCTCTGCAGGGTCAGGACTGGGACTCAGTGATCCCTGTGGGTCCCTTCCAACTCAGCATATATGATTCTATGGGTCACTGCCTCCAACTCAGGCCAGGAATATTATGGTAGACCACACTCAGAATAAGAAGGGGGAACAGGCCAACAGGGATGAAGATTACTACGTTTTTTTTTCCCTAAAGGTGGCTTTCAATAAAAAAAAGCAATCCTTGGCAACTAAAAGCCATCTGTTTCTTAAATGAATCTTCTCATCTCCACATCTTGGGTTGTCTTTAGCTTCACAAGAACATAGAGCTTTTTTTTTTTTCTATTGAGTAATGTTCAGTGTACTTCCCTGGAATAAAAAAGTGTGAGTTTAAGTTTCCTTAGATGTAAGAGGGCATTAATGAAGTCTCTTGCTCCTTCTGCAAACGTGAAGTGGGGTATTACAAGTTGTTCTGCATTTGGGGACCATAGGGGGGAATCTCAAGTTACAAATTGAATGGTGCAGATTGGAGAGAGACTGAACAGTTGGCGGAATTTTTGAAGGGACTTTAGAGCAACAAATTTCACATGACTATTAAGATCTTAAAAGAAAAATACCTTTTGACTGGACTGATTACAAACAATCCCACTATAAAGTACAGCTTTTCTTATCAAAAGCAGAAATAAGGTGAGTGTATTTAAATAACTGAAGGTTGAATTAACCTGAATAAAGCAAAAGACAGATAGTAGAGTTAATCTGAAATGCTGCTATAGAATGAGATTTATTTTAGGATGTCTTTAGTTAAACTTCCCAAAGGTCAAATGGTGAGTAGCATCATGCACTGCCTTTTAAAGTTTGACTTCTTAAATGCAATGCTTGTTCCTGTAAAAAGTCTTAAAAAATTATTTGGACTAAACACATTACCATGTCATTTCATGCAGAGATGATGAATAATCACTGTCTTGCAGCCTGAGATTTAAGACACCCTGTGTTGTAAAAGTTAGCTAATGCTGAAAAGAAGTTGTGGAACTCGTCAATGCAGGACATTTCTGCCATGATGCAATTAAAAACTGCTTCAAAACAGGGTTAAACTGATCACTCTTGCATCAAGAACCAAAAGAACAAAAGATCAAAGCACAATTTCCAGTTCACAAAGTCTCTAGTAAAGTGTTCAGAGCAGAGAATAAACCAGCAGATCGCATTTACCTTATACCTCCTCTAAGTACTTACTATGGGTCTTGTTCTAGGACCATTCCTATCTTCCTGAATACTTTTAAGTTCTTCCCATAACGGTAAGGAGCTTGAAAACTGATACAAGATCTTAGCATTGGTTTGCTGTATCTCAGTTTCAATGCAGTGTTTCCCTTGCATCGGCAGCAATTTTTCATATACAGAAATTCCAGAAATTATACAGAAATCTAATGTTGGTTTCCTTTCTTGACTACCTGTGCTCATTCTTAAATATTCCCCTTCTACCATCACCCCCAAAGAGCTTTCCTTGTAACTTAGTATTCAAAGGCTCTTTCTTGTACAAGTGACTTCACTTTGCCAGAAAGAAGAAAACCACAAGCTGAGTTTACCACCAATGTAAGCAAGACTGTTTAGCCACATCTCAGCAAGCTGGTTACATCATTAGTCTCAACTATGCCAAGACTAATGCTAAGAGGCTGTGTTACAGACAGTGATACATGAAATGTATCGCTACCTGCTTAAAATGTGTTATCTAAGATTAAAAGGGTGTTTGCAAAAAATCCTTAAATGATGAAGAATACCTCTGAAGGTGTTCTTCATTTTTTGTTTAAATATATATGATTTCTAAATATAATTGATCCATTTTGTATGCAACTACTTATTTTAGATCAGGTCTTGAGATAAAAATGAGCAAAAACTACTTTTGGCTGCTCATTTCAGACCTTTGTTTATGACAGAAAGGGTGGACGGTGTTTCCTCTGAAATTCTACATCTTATTGTCATGGGTAGGTTTTCACTTCTGCTTTATTTCAGCTGCAGCTGCCCTTAGTTCTGTACCAAGGCTTCATTTGTGTCAATTTGTGCCAAGTATAAGATAAAAATGCTGCCTGAAATGGAGTCCACCTTTTCCTTTAAAACTGTCAAGAAGCTGGAAGAAGGAATTGCTTAATAGATTAAAAAAAAAAAAAGAAAAAGAAAAAGTTTGGGAATGCTTAGGCATTGATCCAGCCCTTAGAACCGAAGCTGATACCCGAGTTGGGGACCAAAGCACTTTTGGGTCAGCTTACCAAGATACCTAAGAAGGCAAAGAACCACTCTTTCTTTTTGCTAAGAATGAAGCAAAAGATCAATATATTTGTGAAAGAATAAAATGCTTACTTTATAAAATCTAAAGAATCTGTAACTACAAAGTGTTATTTGTTAATTGTATACTATATACTTTTCCCATGTTTGGAGATACTTAAATGAAAATTTAATTTGGTTAGCTTTGAATAGTGGCAGGAAAAAAGCTACTTTAAGGGAAAGATCTCAACAGTGGTAAACATTTACTTTGAGCTTGTCATCTGTATCTACATTTGATCAATTACATCCTTTTGTTGGTATTGAAACTGCTCTAGATTGAGATTTCAGTCCTTTATAAACTCAGAAGCTACTTTTGGGGAGCAACAAGAAGCTGTGAGTATTCCTAGTAAAGCTCACTGGCCAAATTCTGCAAACACGTTTCCATCACTTGGACTTGGTCGGTAGGGAAAGAAGCCAAATATAAAGGTGTAAATGTGGAGGAAGCATTATCACAGGTTTCTGGAGCATAATATAGATCTCAATAAATACTTTTCATTATATACCCTTCACAAGACTTGAGGTCCGTGAAAAGGCTATTTCAGATCTCTACTGTTTGCCCTTCCTGTCTTTATTACTACAAAATATTTCTTGCTGTATTGTTACACCTGCCTACTCTTAAAAGAAGCAAAAGCTGTAAGATGTTTATGATGACATCAAGTATCATTTTTAGTACATTTACTTTCTATGCCAAGACCAAAAAATGTCTGCTTACTAAATTTATTTCTGAAGTTGCTAATGTACTGAAACCGTCTGCTTAGTATCACTGTTTCAGGGTCACCATATCATTATGCATTAGGGAATGTCTGCTGCCACAGGGATTGGTGCAGCACAAACTCAGCTCAAGGAAAACTCCCACTGTTTACAGCTTATGCTTTATTAGTCTGAAGGAAAGTGATGTAAAAATAGCAGGGGTTCCTATCCTTTACAAAAATAAAGTAAACCCAACACAAACCCCACCCCCTCAGTAACTTACCTCACTGCTTCAATGACAGCTTTCAGCCCTTCTCTTGCAGTCATTCTTTTCTCACAGGCAGCAGTGCCTGAACTGAAGGAGATGCTCCCATAACTCCTACAGAAGGATCAGGGCTTACAACCGAAACCAGCAACCTTGTGTTCTCAGTTTCTCCTATTTTTATTTAATATTTCAATTTTAAGGTGTTTTGTGCCTATGTAATATCTTCCAAAAAATTCTAAGATAAGCTTATAATTGATTCTTAATCAAGCTGACACTGAAACAGTGCAGTCTTAAGAACAATGCCCTTAAAAAAAAAACAACCCAAACTTAACCAAGGGAAAAAAAAAAATGAAAAAGCAAATTGCAGGTACAAATAAAGCAGACTGATAAAATTTTACTTTTAAAAGCTGTGACTAGTTCTTGTGCTCTCAGGAACAGTTTTGACAAAAAGCATGACTATACAATTAATTATCCGTATGAGTAAGATGCAAATTTGGGGCTACAAAATGCCATCACTACAGCTTTCCACTCAGAGAATTAGACAGGAGCTACAGCAAAGACGGCCTTCAGAGGAGCCAAGATGCTTGCTTCCAGAGAACTGTGATTTTCAGGTAAGCTTGTTAACTATCAGCACTCCTGGAAAGATGTGACTCCACAATGCTTTAAGCCCTGGGTTTTAATTACATCCAAGCCTTGAGTGAAAATTATATCACTTGTTTAAAAAGAAAAACTTTTTTCTTCATGCTCTACTTCCCTCTTCACTGGTTTGGAGAGATTAAAAATCTCCTTTACAAGGGTCAAGGTTATATTCACAGTTCAAATGTAGGGAAAAAACTGAGATAATAATTAACCAGTAACCATTCAAATTCACCTACTTCCAGCTATATATAAACGAGAACAAATTGTTTTATTACTGCAGAAAAAACATGTGCTATTCTCATTTAACCCCAGAAAAACAAAGAAATGCTTATTGTTGATAGAAGTAAAAATTGTCTTTTAAAATACTGGAGGCAAAATGCAGTATTAGTTTTTCCCAAGTACACTATTTAGTAATTTACTTAAATAGTACAGGTGTAAACATAACTGATGGAATAACAACTGAAATACCTGAAACAGTAAAATGTTTTAGAGAAACGGCACATGGAAACCAAAGCCACCTGGGAAATAACTCAACATATTTTCCTGAGATTAAAACAGCTTTTGTGAAATGAAAAGAACCAGAATCCAGGCTCAAGTCCAAAGAACTAAACAGAAAACCCATCTTTTCACATACCATGTTCTGTGCTATATTTATGATTACAATTGTATGAAATTTCATTCAACGGTTGCCTTAAATCCATCTGAAAAATAAAAGGCAGTGTTGACTACCACTGGAAAATTGCAAATAAAATGTTTAATTTCAGAAACTGAGTTCACCATTTATAAATACACTAAAACATAGTAAATGCAAAATTAGATTAGGCATAGGTACAGTATTTTAACAAAGCTACAACTTTTCTAAAAGGTCATAGGCAAATGATGACTTGTTTCCCAAAAAGTATTCAATGAAAACTGAAAAGATGAATCTTTCTAGAGTTAAACCATGGAGAACGTTCCTTTCAAATTAAAATGCTGGCTATTTTTTCCATCTTATTTGAAATTTTAAGGGCTCTATATCCCATTTGCCTGATGGACACCAACAGTTAAGAATCAACCCTACTACATAAAGTTCTAAGCAGTGCACCATATCCATAAGGCTATTACTGAAAACCAGAGGATCAGTTATTTCTGTACTAGGAGCTTTAAGAAAGGCTGTTCTACACAACTGAAATTACATTAGGAGTAAGGACTCAATTTTTACAAAAGGGACCTTATAGTTTCGATGCACTAAAGATTAGGAAAGGCTTCAGAATGACATTAGAGTCATCATAGTAAGTTTCTTGCCTTTTTTGTACATGGCATTAAATAACAAGCATTAATTCACAAACTTTGATAAGACTTCCAAAGAGCTTTTATAAATACCCAGAATATTTCTGTAGTTCAGTTAAAATGTAAAACCTGAACAGGAGAACCCAGAATGGGGTGTTTTATTACCGATTGCTGTATAACTGACATTCCATATCATCTTAAATTTAAGATTTATTTTTCAGATATTAAGTCAACAGTCTCCTGTAAACACATCTTTCTCAATAACTTCTTAATCCTGTAAGTACTTTAGGGCTTGCAGTTAAAAACACCACATGATAAAAAGACAGCTTGAACCCCATCTTTCATGTGCAGCTTTCTCTTGACAACTACAAATCCTGTTTTCTTGCAATTAAAGCAATGTTCAACTAAAATACAGTACCTGGTTTATGGTTTTTACATAATAATTGAATAAAAAAACTACAGAATAGAACTGTTTACATCTTTTTTTTTTTTTTTTTTCCCCTCCTCTTTTTGCCATTCTATTAAAACAAATGACTGAGCTTTTTTAAAGTTCATTTACAATTATGGATTAAAACCTACATAATTTTGTATAATTTGATGAGACAGGCTATCTCTAGTGTGAACTTTTAAAAAACATATATACAATATCTGGCCTGAAGTACTATGAATAAGGCACATGTAGACATATTGAAAGCTGAAAAAAATGAACCTAAAATTTGGAATTATAGTCACTGATTAGATGTCATACATGGCCCCTACTGGAGCAATTTAAAAATCTGAGTTATAGATAGTTAATATCCAGTGAGCAACAACAGATTTAATCTAGCAGTTTGTTCATTAGTTTCAATACTGGAAGTATATTAAAGGAAGATTCACTTTCAAAAAGATAAGCTTTTCAAAGTGTTCAATCATTAACCTTGACTGACTAAAGTTGTTGCTTTCATTGGATGTATTAAACAATCTCTCTGAAGGAACAATGCTTGGTGGGCAACCCAAGAACCTGACAGCCAATTTTGACAGTACTGGCCAAGATGACTTTTTAAAGTTCCAGTAAGTTAGAGGATCACAGTTATGCTCGAGCACTTCTTCCTCCAAGTAAGAAAGCACCATTTCCTCTGGTAACTTTGCTCTCTCTTTCAGGTCTTTTGTTTTCTTCATGTCACCCATGAGTGACCAAAGATTATCTTCCCCAAAAGAATTTGTAGATGGTGAACCTATATCACATCCATTGGAAACAGGTTTATCATCATCTGAGGTAGAACTCATTATTTCCAGCTCCCTGATTAAGTCTTGTTTATATTGTTCAGCCTCCTCTTCTGTAAATAAGGATGTTTTATACCGGGGATCCAGAAGCGTAGCAAAAATGTACCTTGGATCATGAAGCGTGGAGGACAATCTACTCACCATAGCTTCTTTCAAAGATTTCAGCATAGTATCTATGCCCATAGTTTCCTCAAATAGCATTTCAATTTTTCTGTTAAGTATATGAATCATTGGAATCACTTGGCTTAGAGTAGACATGTGTGTACTCATCTCCCTACTTGCAGCTTCGAAAGGTTTGAGAGCATGACACACAGACTGCATGACTTCCCACTGATCACAACTTATTAGCTCCCGAAAGCTGCACTCTATGGACATTTCGTCAATGGCTCTTTTCTGTTCAATAAGACGTTCAAGCATATGAAACGATGTATTCCACTTGGATGGAACATCTTGTATTAGCTGATGCTGAGGCAACTCATACTCTTTTTGCAACTCAGCTAACTTCTCTTTTGCTTTTGCTGACCGATGGACGCGTTCACAGATCTTTCTTGCAATACTAAGCAAATTCTGAACCATTCTCTGGCTTTTAATAGCCTCATTTACAATTACATTAACCGTGTGACTAAAACATTGTACACTTGAATGATCACCTTCATTTAAAGTTTTCTCTATACTCTGATTATCAGTAACAGTAATCCCAATCTGAAGTCCAATGGAAGTAATCCAGGTTTCCCACCAGTACTCAAGCTGTTTTTGAATACTGATTCCATTGTAGTCGCAATCAATCTGTGATACATTTAATAGTGCTGAACAATGGTAATCCTCACACTGTGGTCGAAATGAAGACTCAAATGTTACCCAGTGAGCGGTCAGGGTTAGATATTCTCGTGTTTGGTTGCTCATCCATATTCCAGACGTAAAATGGATCACTCCACTTTCAGCTTCTTTAAGATGTGAAATAATTATTTGTTTTACATTATCATACATATCTGGAATTGCTGTCCTAGAAAAGTAAGATGGAGAAGGTAAAGAATATTGAGGTTGCAAATATTCAAGCAGCCTGTTAAAGCCAATGTTGTCTACAAAAGAATATGGCTGAAGGTCAAGTGCAATCATTTCGGCTACAAGACTTGTGATTTTTTTGGCAACTGGGTGAGAGTCACAAAACTTGTCATTGGTTTCATCAAAATTTGAAGATCCTAGTATTTCTGTGCGCAGTGGCATGTGATTATCCGTAGATGAGGATAATACTGTCTCTGGAACATCAGTTTTCAACACATTGTTATGAAACCGCTGCAAATGTCTTAGAAGGCAACTTGTGCCTAAGTTTGTTGGCTTTTTCCCCCTACTTATTATACGTCCACAGTGTGTACATATTACTTTTGTTGAATCTGCAGAACAAATTGAAAAGTGATTCCACAGTTTTGAGGTCTTCTTACTATTAACAGGAAATATAATTTGATTATCATGTGTAACCATTGTAGGTAAGTCAGTCAACTTTGAGGATGAACATTCTGCAGAAGCCAAAGTGGCATAAGGAGAATTTGCCAAACTCACATCAAGAAAGCTCTTTTGGTTTCCAATTACATCGGGATGGCGTCTATATAGATGTCTCATTAAGCAGCTTGTGCCAACATCTCCTTTCTTACCACGACTTATCATGCAACTGCAGTATCTACATACTGCTTTTAGACTGTCTGCAGGTGACAGTGAAAAGTGGTGCCAAACTTCTGATTTAAGCCTTTTCATAATCCTTTTGTTTTGCTGAAACACAGCAGTAGGTTCAAATATTAGCGGACCTAATCCCTCACACTGTTTTTCAGGAGATGAAACAAAGGAGACTTCACCTATATCATCAGAAGATGACAGCATTGAGTCTTCTACTAGAGCATCTCCAGGAGTCAGATTAGTATGGATGTCCTCTGAGATTCTGTCCGGAGAAGAAGAAACAGAAGTTGGTTCTTTCATTAGTTTTCCAGGAGAAGATGACACAGAATTCAGATCGCTATCTGATGGTAGTAAAGAAGGCAACAGAGTTGGAGGTGTGGTGTAGAGAGGTGGTATGCTGGTACCACCCCCATTCTCTTGCAGGACAATGGAACGATGCGCTCTCCACATGTGTCTTATTAAACAACTTGTTCCCAGGTCTTTCCCATTCTTCCCTCTACTGAATTCATTCATGCAGTGGATGCAAACAGCTTTAGAATTATCTAGAGGTGACAAATAAAAGTGTTTCCAGACAGCAGATCTCCTTCTAGAACCTGATGCGCTCTTTGGAATTACAACTGTTTTTTCTGCTACATTCTCAACAGTGTCGTCATACTGGTTGTTGGGTAGCTGTGGAGATGAGCTGACCATGATTTCCTCTTTGCTGCACTTTTCAGAAACTGACAGATCTGATATTTCTTCAGAAGAAACAATAGAAACAGATTCCTCAATAATTCGATCCGGAGATGGTATTTTAGAAGCCATTTTCTTAACCAGTTTTATGGGGGATAACATAGAACTCAGATCTCCGACATCCGCAGATTGAGGTGGCAGCAATAATGTAGATGAAGAAAAGGAGGATATACCTGGCATAGTTCCGTTTTCTTGAATTAGTACAGTGGGATGGGCTCTCCTCACATGTCTCATGAGACAACTTGTACTGAGGTCCTTTTCGTTTTTACCCCTGCTAAATTCTTTCATACAGTACATACATATTGCTTTAGTGCTATCTCTAGGAGATATAAAAAAATGGTTCCAAGCAGGTGACTTTTTTCTGGAGCTTATGTTTCTGCTAGAAAGGAGGCTTTGTGTCACAGCTTCCATTGCTACATCATACAGCGTATTACTATACTGAGAAAAAAGAGATCCATAATCATCTTCATTTTCTGTGGACAAATATTTGCCAGGGTTGTTGTTAATAAAGTTCTTTTCTTTGTCTTCCTGTTCATCACTGCTGTCTGCATGTTTGAAATCATCTTGTTCTGTCTTTATATCCGTTCTTTCTAGAGTACAGTTAATGCTGTCTTCCTCTTGCTCTACTTTTAAGTTATTGATTTTACCCAATACAAAATTATCATCCATTCCGGGAGACACTGCTTTACTCATGTCCATGGATGACAAATTCTTCTTGCCAAGACTTCATTTATTAATAAATATAGATAACTTAAAAGATTATTTAAAATTTGATTAAAATTATGTATCTTGTATACTGAATGCACAAACACAAATGTGTGCATGTGTTAAAATAATCTCTGGTTTATGAATCCTGTATCCGTGTTGTGCATAAGCAAATATAATTAGTCATAAAAATGCATTTAAAAATTATAGACTTAATTAATGGAATCTCTTTTTTTTCCCAAAATCAGGACATTTCACATCATAGATGAATGTTCTCAAAGACAGCTACTGTTAAATGCTTCATGTTGTAGACATAATCCTAAAAAATGAATGTTCTATTTTCTTGTTGAAGGAAGCCATTCTGATCATCTTGATTGGGCAACTGTGATTCTTTTGCACCATCTAGAAATAAAAAAATGAAGACAAAGTTGATCAACGCTTCAGTTACTTTAAGTGACTATAGTAAAGGAACTGAAAACAAGCACTAAATGTTCTGTAGGTTTTGGTTTACTCCTTTGAGACAAAAACAGTTCAGTGTACTATTGAAAAAAAAGCCCCAACATTTATTCAATACATTTATTGTAGGCAAATATATGTCTACCCACGAAGTTCTGGTTCAGTTTTGACAAAATCTGGAGTCCAAGTATTGCTTTTGTATTTGCTTGAACATAACTATGCCTCATCTGACATCATAAAGCAACTGCTGCACATGCACATATATACTAGAAACATATACTACACAGGTGTCTATATCTGCAGATATATATGAAGACAATCAGGCATTTAATCATCTTGGCACAGAAATATGTACTTAAAACCGGATGTTACATTATACTGCTGTACATGTGAGCCCTTCATTATTGACAGCAGTGTTTAAAAACAACAAACCCTGTTTAAGGGTGTCCAGCATTACCACACTAATCTCTCTTCCTCTGGACATAGTTTCACGGGCTTGTATTCACGCCATAAGGCTCCCAGACAACAACGTCCTCTAGAAACAAGCTACTTTTAAAGTTTCATGATTAAAAACTGAAATGTTTAATTTAGGGTAACTAGGCTGCATAAATGCCACAGGCACTGAGGTCCTCCAAGACCACAACATCACTCAGAAGCAAAGACACACACAGTTGCATATGCTGGTGCCTAGTGCAGCACTGCCAGCTCAAGTTCCTTGTGTACCCAAAGTTTACAACAGAAAGCCCCTTTACACCAAGATAGTTAATTTCACTTGCGAGCAAAGATTTTTGCCCACCAATTCCAGTACAAAGAATAGGTTTCTGAAGTTTAGTTGCATATATACCACAGGGGTACAACAGGCTACAAAACCAGAACGCCCCACTAGGCCCTCACAAACACAAAGTTGTCTGCATTTGTCAGTCACATTTTTTTCCACTATTGTTATATCAGAATTCTAAATTTTGCCAAACCCTTTCTCATATTTTTTTCGGTGTCATTAATGTAGTTACTGGTGCCTTCGTTCAAGATAACAAACATTTTTGGCCACATAGGTGATGTTACACTATGTACTCCAATTTGTGCAAACTAAATTTTATGAAACTCTTTCTCCTAGGTGAAGCCAAAACATAAATTTGAATCAGCTATTTAAAAAAAAAAAAACTTCCCACAACTTTCATTTATTAGTAAAAACAAGGATTGGGGTGATTTATGGGGTGTCCTGCACAGGGCCAGGAGTTGGACTCAATGACCCTGATGTATCCCTTCCAACTCAGAATATTCTATGATTCTATGATTTCAGGGGACAAAAGGTGAAAACAGCCATAGCTACAAGACACATTAAAAAAGTCTGTGCTATTCACACAGACATTTCCTCCCTGTATCAAGATCGGTGTCATATTAGCTTTGTAAACCCGTTTTAATTAATTTTCTCTGAGGTCTGTTTACAAAACAGAAACACTCATTTTCTGTGGATTTCAGATTTATGGGAAGCCTATCAGAGTGAAAACTTTCTTTCTTTTCCAGTGCGGAGGAATGGGCAGGGAAAAGAAGGGGTAATCATCTCACTGCAGCTGTTTTAAGAAAAGAGAGACGGAACAGTCAGAGTGTGCTAAGAGGTAGCGAGCAACTCTGGTTTTCTTTTTGCGTAAGTTGTAGTATTTGCGCACCGCCTTTCTCTCTCCTTCTCAGGAAAAAGAAATTGTTTTCACGTACCAAAAGATGCAAGGGTTGAGCATGAAGAACATCAGTTTGAATGAAGGGAAAGACTTGAAGAAGAAAAGCTTTAGATTTCGAGAAAAAATTTAATACACTACACAGGACTTTCCATAGGTTTGTGAAATCATATCTAAGAAAAATTCTGGCATCCAGAAACTAAATTTACATGACTCAGTATGAAACTGAATGAAACACAAGTTAGTGATCACGTACATACTGATGATATGGAAGCACCTGGATCTGGGACAAGAGAGAGAGTCTAAAATAGTCAAATATTTTTAATAGGAATCAATCTAAGAGGATTTTTTTCGTCTTTACTTTGATCTAATCCATGAATTTGGAGCTTGTATTGCAAACAGAAAAAGCAAGAAAACATAGTAAGCTGTTGTGACTTAGGATCACAGTATAGAAAGGCTCACAAGCAGGTGACTTGATGCAGGGCTTACAGAACATAAATTATGCATGGCAGTGCCAAGTTACAGTAAGCACATTACAGATTCCTAGCTAGATTCACAATAAACACACGCATACATGCCCTGGCATCAGGTTCTGACAAACTGTCTACAATTTCTCTGCCTCAAAACAGGTAATCACACCTCTAGCCTGTGATTCCTGTAATTTCTTAACTATGCAAAACCAATTCTAGGCTTTAAACATAAAAACCCGCAGAGATGCTTCAGTTGCTTCTGTCCTGATAAGTAGTTACTGCTTAACACAGTGAAGCTTAAGGTAGCTGTGATGGGAAGATTTGGAAACCTGATTAAAAAAAAGACCAGTTGCAAACTTTATAACCACACTTAACTAGACTGACATTCATTAAGACCACACATTGCCAGTGGTTAAGTTCTTAATCGTTATCAGCCATTATCACCACATATTCAAACACTTAGGCCCTAATCATCTTATCCTAAATTACCTTTGAGTACACAACACCACTGAGCCGATGCAATGTAGTTTAATACTGATGGTTGTGATCCCGATGGTCTTACTTGCTGAAGGCGAGGTGAAGAGGTGAGGGAGCTAATTGGACTCTGAAGCAGTAACTGTGGTGGTAGACTACTTTCTTCTCTGTTTCTCCTTGCTGTTGCTGGGTGTCTTTAATGCTCATAATGTCCTCCACCAAAAAAAGATCTGGGAAGCAATTTCATCTGCTCCTGACCTTATCATCTTTGTTTCTTTAAGACCAAAAAATTTCTTTAGGACCAGAACAAGGGGAGATGTACGTTTAATTGCACAAAGAGGGGACATGTGAATCAACAATTCAAGTAGTAAAATCTCCAATGAAAATCCAAGGATACAGGATAAGCAAGAAAGATTTCTGGTGGAACAAGTCAGGCTCTTTCCAATGTGCCAAGTGACAGCATAAGGGGTAATGGGTACAAACAAACACAGGAAGGTTCATCTGAATATGAGGAAAAACTTCCTTCTTTGAGGGTAACAGAACACTGGAAGCAGCTGCCCACAAAGGGTGTGGAGATGCTCAAAACCCACCTGACAAAGATCCTGTACAACCTACTCTAGCAAGGGGGGTGGGACTAGATGATCTCCAGAGGTCCCTTCCACCCCCCACCATTCTGACTCTGTGTTACGATGTTACTACATCACACTGTAAAATTAAGTTCCTTCCCTTCAAACATCCCTGTGGGTTCAACCCAATTTTCTTTAGAATACACTCCCCAGAATGCTCAGGGTTGGAAAGACAGTATTTTTTCATCTCTTCCCATGCCAACTATATGAACAAGTCAATCTGTTTTAATAAGAAACAAAAAAGGATGAAGTGTTTTAAAATTTTATAATCAGCTTGAACGAAGTATGAATTTGATTATGACCACCTTTACATAACTTGTTTACCCTTGGACCCAAGCTACTCAAAATTCAGGACTACTGCTAAACAAACAGGACATTCAAGGAGAAGAAAAATGTTTTCAAAAGGTACAAAAGGCTACAGGCAGACACCTCAAAATTGGAGTGATTTATACCTTTGAAATCACCACAATGAGATACAGAATCACCTTGCAACAACAAAAAAAAATATTCAAAGAAAACAAAGGGAACTAGAGAACAATTATCTATTCAAATGCTCTACTCTGGACTATTAGCTCCTGAGTGGCTGCTGTGGTAAGAAACCTGCAGAAACATTTTACAGGATTTTTCCATTCAAAATGAGATTACTGGAAGCATATGGTGTTTGACAAGAAATATCAGGAGAATGCCACTGCCACAGCAGACTGCCGTGACCAGAAGAAATCACTGCTAAAGGAAGGAGGTAAAAAGAGAAACACTGGTGTCTCAGAATTGCAGAGACATACATTAACACACAGAGAAGTATGAAAAGCATGCAAGAACACCGAACCATGAGCAGATTATTTGTTTGCAAAGCACATCATGGCCTGTAAGCTTTGAACAATTTTAGATGTGGGTTGAGTAGTCAGGCGATAATCATGAACTTGATTACATCACAGAAACCTGGTGCAAACAATGGTCTAGATAAAGTAGTTTAAACCAAAGAACTTTACATTATTATAGAAGTACATGTAATGTAAATACACAGACCCACAACTGCAAAATGCAAGAGCAGGGTTTTTTTTCAAGAAAGATGCAAAATGTGGAGACAGTGAAAGCAAAACCATTTGTTTTCATGAAAAAAAAAAAAATCAAAAGTAGTACAGATTTTGAGCACAGTATGTAAATACAAGATCATTAAAAATAATTTGCACAAACAGATAACTGTTTTAGAATAAATAGTGCTTATCTTGTTATTTTTGGAAATGTATAGGCATCATTAAGAACACTAAATAAAAAGAAAAACCCTAAAACCAAGAAATACAAGCAAAAAGGAGCAGATACTTAGAGAAATTATTATTTGCTTCAACTGCAATGGCAAGTACTATGCTAATTATGGAATATTTATGAAAACAAACCCACAAAACACAAAGAAACTTCCAAAAATCCAGGAAACGCATATCTAAACCTTTAACAAATAAGCAGAACATTTTTTTATAAATGTATAGGACAGATGAACATTACTGCTTTTGCAAGTTATAAATCCCTTGAAGAAGGAAAACTAAGAACAGTGACATGTTTTCCTTAAGAAATTTCCTATGACAAAATATCAGTACTAGCTCACCCATAAAAAACTACAGAAGTTTGCAAGATACTGAGCAGTTAAAATGTAGAAGAGACTGCAAAATTAGCATGTTAGTCACACTTTGAACAAGGTGGGTCGTACTCATAAGTCTCACTGAAGCTCACGGGAATCTGCACAGACGTACAAGCATGAACTAGGGGATGCAATAGTGTAATCGGGAATAAAGCACAGTCAGGCTTAAAAGAAGAAACAAGTTGTTCTGGACTTCATGGGAGGTATAATTCGTAGAGAATTGCTGGGAGAGAAAAGAAGAGAACAGAGATGCCACCTTTACTATTCTGTTTCCAGTCACCTGAAAGGTAGACCTTATGATAAGCAATAACTGTTGTGGTTTTACAAAGGTTTTCTCTCTCAACAGAAATACCCTATCTCATGTCCACGACCCCAAACATTCCATTTGGACACAAAAGAATAAAGTGTGAAAACAGTACCACCAATACCATTGCTCCTTGTTGACATGAATAGTCAGTGAGCTCCCAGGTGTGCTCCTGCTACTTGTCAGGACATGACACAGAGACCTTCAATTTACTCAAATATAAAGATATTTCATGCCCCTTCATGCTGCTGAAAAACTCAGGGTTTGGTGTAAGCCAGGGCCTAAATCAGTCATTGCAGGCAGAGAAAAGCCAAGGTGTAGAGAGCCAAGTATTATAGTCACAACTATCAACATTAGACTCCATGTACTCAACCCTAATTACAAATGCAGAAATTTAACTGGACTGGAGACTGAAGAGTTAAAAGGACTACCCACTAAATGTAGATATTCCCCTCTTTCTTGCCTCCTGTCCCCCAAAACATCAAATAATTTTACTGTGAACACAGACTATTTTAAGCAGCAAAAGAGATCTGCTAGGGCCAAGTTACACTTTTTTGGTTTAGTGGACTCTTCTCTATGTTCTCTGTTTTCCATACCACCTCTAAATGAATAATAATGCAGGAAGGTAACAGCTCAGAAGTGGAAGTTCTAGTCATAGACTATTGTTGAAGGGACAGCGTTGAGTTAAAATCTAACCAGCACATAGAAAACACCTAACATTGTACAAACAAACTCCTCAAACTTAACCTCTTACTCGTGATGTTTTATTTTGTACATCTTTTTTCTTCTCTTCCCGCTCTAAATATCAAAAAGGCAACAGGATGCTGTTTACTAATCATTTTACTAATACTGAAACCTCAGGAAAGATTCAAGAACTAAAAACTCCACCTTAAAATCAATATTTCCACCTCAAAACCTAAATCGTCTGCGTCATGTATGGAAGAAGGTGTTCATGCCAGGTCCCTCTGCACACAATGGTACTGGCTCACTCCGTTGTGTAAAAGGTTGAAAATAATTTGTGACAGTGGCAAAACTGAAGAGAAACGGTATGATTTCCAGATCAACATCATTTAAAAAATACTTTGGAACAAAGTGGAAATGAAGATGTAATCTTTTTAAGTAATATTTTTTTAAAAAAAGAGGATCCAGTTCTTAATTCAGTTCTTACACTAGTATATCCTCAACCACAAAACTTCTTAAAAGGATTGAGACAGTATTTTTTAAATATTATACATTTCATATTAATTAGTTTTAAGGTGTGATATAAATAAGGATGTTAGCATGCATATTGTTTACATCTGGTGGATGTTTAATTCTAACATCCCTTTTTAGTGCTCAGCTGGATTTACTAAGCATGCTCAGTCCCCAAATGTTTATCAGACCCCAATGATACAGGCTGACTGCTCAATAAAGCAGGTGTCTGATATCAGGTTGAGAGTCAAAGCTCAAGCTTATTTCTGGAGAAATCAGTCTTTGTAATTTATTTGCCAATTTATTAAGCATATATCTATTTGAAGCATCATCCTCCACCACCTAGGTTTAAGCAGCACTGTTAAACACCCTAAAGCCCATAGCACAGAAATCCCCTTTCCATGTGATTTCAAACAGCATTTATCTTAAAAGTAAAATAAAGATGCAGAGCTAAAGCAACAACCACCTCAGCCAAAACAATGTCACTCCCAAGTTTTACGGAAAAAATAAATATCCCTGTGTTGCACTACCACCACACATAGTACTGCGCATCAGCGGAAACAGTAGCACTATTCACACCTACAACCACCTGGTAAGGCTTTAATTGTTGCTATTTTGTTTCCTTAGTGCACTAAAAATACCATCAGATCTTAAATGGGGCTATATTCCTTCACATGTCCTTTGATAACTTCCCATAGCACTACACTATAATGAAGGAGGAAAAAACAAAAGCAGGTTGTACACATGCTAGAAATTTCCAACTCAGTCTCTACTAAGAGATTACTCATAAAAACAAGATGTATCACAATAAGTAAATCATGTCAACATTTGTCTAGGATGTCTCTTAAATGCTGAAGTATTTTTTCTTGTCATCTGGTACACAATACTTGCAAGATCTCCTTCTAAGCTATTGTTCACACCTACCAAATGTCAGATCTGTCTGTCCTTTCTTAAAATGCCAATGTTTTAAGCAATAACTCCATTACAACTTAGCAGGATTTTCCCCAAGTCTTACAGATCAGTTCAGTGCTACTTCAAATGAAAGCTACAGCAAACTATATTACTGTGATACTTTTATAATTTACAAATTTTTATAAATATCATATGCTAATAAGATAGGGCAATTCTTATTACAAGAAATAGGGTGGTTTTCTTAAGAAAAAAATTAGACTTTTTTTTCTTCACACAGTGAAGCATGTATTGTCTGGCTTATAGCATTTTTAGTGCAGGACATGAAAACTGCTTTTAGTATCTCATGCTGTATAATTTGGGGCTGAGGGAAGATGAACAAAGGTTGAGGTAACACAACACAAGGGTAAAATGAAGAAGATAAAAATAAAAACTGAGTAGGAAAGATGCATCAGTATTATCACAGAAAAGGAAAAAACCCACGACAAAACCCACAGTAACAACAAGTAAGCTTGGAAGGAATGAAAGACAAAAGGCTGCTAGAGAATAGCAGCCTGCTTTCAGAAAAGAATCAGAAAATGCAAAGCAAAGCTCATCTAACAATTCTTTTCCCCAAGTGATCAATTCTCTGCACAGCCCATTAGACTCCACTCTTCCTCCTCCCGTGCAGCCCACAGCTGACGAAGTAAGTGGGAGGGGATTAGGACAGGAGATTTTTCTGGAGTAGTCTACCCTCCTAGCTTGTAACATACTAAAAGCCATATATTTTTGTGGGTTTTATTTTTTTAAAATGTCTATCTTTAAACTCAGTAAGAGTGAAACCTCAAGAACTCTAAGGATGATTTCAAACAGCAAGGAACGAGATACCTGTAAAAGAGAAAACAGAACATTACAAAGCAGAAGAGGCAGGATGATGAAGAATGAAAAAGCAGTTAGGAGAGGCACACCATGTCTTGAGTACAGTACGTCTTCTAGGAACTCCTGCTGAAAACATCTATGTAAGTGTGAAAAAACCCTCACAGAATGTAAACTGAGTCCTTTACAGAATATATTATTATATTAACCTGTTTGAAATATAATTTTTCTAAGATAAATAAAAAAATTGACCTTTATCTGTTGAACTGCTAAGAATATCATATATTAACATCTATTTTTGTACTAAGCAAATCAGGTCTGGAGAGGTGTTTTAAAAACACATTCAAAGCTACTCATCAACCCGATTCTGTGTTCATATTGATGCCAGTTAGTTACAAGTCCTCAGATAGTTTCAGCTGTGCTATGGAGAGGTTTTCCATGATTTACATATATCATATTCATGTATCTGTAACATGACATAGTACTGTGCTTGTATTGAACGTTTATATCCTGGAATGCCTCTGCACTTAAAGGCAGGTTAGAAAGAAAACGCTCTTCATAGACCCTGAAAAGAGAAAAAATATTTCAAGAGTATAAACAGTGGTTTAATGCTTCATAGGGACTTGTTACAGCTAAGCTTAATCATTCTTTTGTCACAAAACTATTTCAAGTCAGAAGACACCTAGAATGGAGAAGAAACAGATTTCTTTGGAGAATGTTTTACAATTGAGGGTATCTTCTTTCTTCCTCATGTAATAAATTGAAGAAATATGTCTGTATTTTCCTTGCTTTAAGAAAAATATAATCCCTTTACTAAATATAATAAAGCAATATTCACAATCTTACTATCCAAAATAACTTTTATAGTTCAGAAACATTCTCTTTCACCACCTTGCCAATGAGCACAAGAATTGCAACAAAAAGAAACAGAACTTTAAAACCAAGCTGCCATATCACATGCAGGCATAATCCATCATGCCCACAACAGGGATGAACTTTTTATGCCTCTTCTAAGTATTTTTCGTCATTCTGTGTGTTCTAAGTAAATTGTACATTTCTCAATAGCATCTGACATTTTCAACTGATATCCCAGGTTAAAAACCAATGATCACAACACTGTCCCTCTCAAAACAAACATTCCAACTCACAGAACTGGGGAGAGAGAAATGAACGTGCACATCTCTGCGTTCACTTGTCAACCAGGCTGTCCCCCAGCCTCCATGAGAAGAGATACTTTCCCTCTTAACTTCTAGGAGGGATATATTCTCTTTGCCTTATTTAAGGCAAGGCGAGACTTTGCCAAGACCCAGCTGACAGGACAACCAAGCCAAATGAAGCAGACATTGTTTCCACCAGCACCACACTGAGAAACAACAGGAAGTACAAAGAGACTCTCCTGTCCCTGGCAAACAAATAGCTTCTTCTCCCCAAAAAAATTGCTTATAGAAGAACCATCCCACTGCCATCATTTGAGCAAATAAGGTTTTTCTCAAGGCGCTAATGAAAAATACAAGAATTGTAATTAAGAGTAAAGGTTTTTGTAGTACCTATTTTAACCAGTGCAGTTCACAAGCTTTAATTCATGTAATGAAACCTGGTTTTTAAATAAGTTTTAGAGAATAAGATTACATGGGTACCCTATTCAGACCAGGATCCACAACACTTTTAGTACAAGAAGAGGTGAAGAAAAGGATAACCCTTGCTGTTTCCATTTGCTTGATTTCTAATATTATACATAATTATTTAAATAAACCTAGTATTTTGAGAGATATATAAAAGGGAAATAAATAAAAACATTTAGAGAAAAGAGAGCAATGAGGAATCTTCCTGTTCTTTAAGACCATCATTGTATTTCCTTTCATAAATGGATTTTGGTCTCCCCACTGTGCATTAAAGCCACAGAAAACAACTCAAAATCACTAGGAAAAGAACAGAACCCCGATTCCTGCTGTCTCGCAGTATCAAAAGCAAAGATACTGCTGACAGCATGGTCTGCACACTGCTTGGCTCCCTGAAAGCTAACCCACTCTTCCTACTATTGCAGCAGCTATTAATGCAAGTCACAGCAAGTGACAACCTTTCACGTAATGAGTTTTACACTGTTGCCTTTTGGTTGCCTTTTTTTTTCCCCCCTCCTGTCTGTAGATATGCTCCCATATCACGTGTATCATGTTCCCACCTTTAATGCAGAAGAAAGGAGAACAGAGTAAAATATAGAAAATCTGACCTATTGCCATCAGATATGCCACATTTTAGCATTGGGATTTGCAGTCTCAAATCTTTAACTAAGAAAAGCTCTCAAGACCTAGGAGCCAGTAGTCAGGTATGAGATGTTAACAGGAAGCAATTTTCACACTTTTTCCTCTCCCACCTCTTCATGGCACATCTAGCACTATTAGATCCCTTTAATCAGGAACTAGATTTTCTTCAACTATCTAAACTGCACATAAAAGTTACTGTGCAGCATATGTACTGGAAAACTAAATCTTACAGTGTATGCTAAAGGATCTAGGCCTATAACATTTCTGACTTACCAAAATTTAAAATTTTAACAGAGAAGGTAACATCTGGAAAGCAGAATACTCCCATCTTTGTTCTCGGGAGACCCTGGCTCTATGCAAGTACTCATTCTTAGGGTGCCCGTTCTCAAGAGGGTGTTGCCTTAATCACAAGTGAAGAAAGCTTCATGGACAGAAAGAATGTGCAAAATGCCGGCTCTCTGGGATGCACTACTCAGCACCAAGAGCTTGTTCAGAATACACTGTATGGTATTATCTGTACTGGTGAACACATCACACATCACATACTGACACGCTGAAACTCAGAGGAAAAACAAAGTCAGTCTTGAACTACCTAGCCATGAAGGAAAAATATCTCAGAGGGAAGTAGTATGAGATCACTTACAAAATTATGGATTTGATATATTCCTCACATATCCCCAAATAAACATGTAAAAGTTACGGTGTTCCATAAAAAGTTAACAAAATAATTAAAGTAAAAAAATTGTTGCAAGGAACTCAAAATATATTCTATAAATGCATTTTTAGCCTGACAAAATTTATCTTAGCTCTGTTCCAGAGGGCTTACAACCTGACTTTCAACGAAGTACATGAATATGACAAAAAACAGGAGATGAAATGTATAAACTTTCCTGTTGGAGCTCATATCGGCATTTAATTTATTTAAGACTAACCACTTGCAGATTTTATTTTCTATCAGAACAACTGAACTTGCAGTCAACAATTATTTCATATGGGACTATAATTCAAAAAATAGTTCTTGAAGATCCTAAGACCAGATACTCATTTTCATTAGACAGGTAGTACTAAAGTGGATACTTTCATTGAAAGTGTTTAACCTTGAGAGTCAAATTAGAAAAGCATTTTAAACAGAAGTATAAAACACTACAGTGCTTGACATCATGTAATGAAACAGTCCAAAGCATTGTGACCTTGAAGTGAGTACATCAGAATTCAGCTGGAATTCAGCTGGAATAACTACATGGAGAGTGAACTTTTGGATATCCTGGTAAAAACAACATTTTATCAAGATTTCTTGACGGTGGTCTAAAACTGACTTGAAAAGCTGATGCAAATGACAACTACTCTTTCCTGCTCTTTGGCTTTGCTATGGACTTGGAAAGCACGAGCAGTTCACGTTTGTTTAGACTTCGATGAAGAACAACCCACAGGGAAGATTCAGTTTGTAACAAAATCCCCCACGCACTCTGTAGGTGTCACCTAGGAAAACCTTGCTTCAAGGAATGTGTCTGAATCATGCCTTGATTTTCTCTTCCTACAGAGGCCAGAGCCTTATGGTGCAAAGCTGCAAGAGTTGTGGTTGTTCAGCCTGGGGAAGAGAAGGCTCCACGGAGACTTTAGACCAGCCTTTCAGTGAAGGGGTTTGTAAGAAAGATGGGGACAAACTTTAGCAGGGCCTGTAGCAACAGGGTATAAGGGGTAATGTTTTAAACCAAAAGAGGGTAGATTCAAACTACATTTAAGGAATAAATTTTTTACAATGAGGATGGTGAAAAGCTGGAACAAGTTTTTCAGAAAGGTGGTAGATGCCCCATTTCTGGAAACATTCAAGGTCAGGTTGGAGGCTCTGAGAAACATGGTCTATTTGAAGATGATCCTGATCATTGCAACGGTTTGGACTAGGTGGCCTTTAGAGGTCCCTTCCAACCCAAACCATTCTGATCCCATGACCCCACCAAGACTTCCTAGCTCAACATTTTCCTTGTCTTAAACATTTTGTCCATCTGTTGTTAATGTGCACATTAACCAATCATGTAGGAAGCTTAAAAACTGAACTATTTTATTCAGGGCAGAGAGGGGATGGGACACAAGAAATAAACAGAAAGTGCTGAAACACTATACAAGAACAATATTTATTGTTATTCTACATATAAATGCTGATCTGCATATGAACATTTTTTTTCTACTGCATCTATTTGGGAATCTCAGGCTTCCAAAAAAATGTGTACTCAACAGCTCAAAATGAATACATAAAGTTTTAATATTTTAAGACAAAAACCCTTGAAAAAAAAACTTAAAACTAACTTTATCAGTGAAGACAGGAAAATCTGATTAAGATGCATGCAATTTGAGAATAGGATGAATGTAGCATGACAGTTTCCTCCCCATTTTTAAGCAGTATATTTCAGGGTAAGGATGTATATATGCCAGCTGATACCACAGAGTAAAAGGTGCCCCATAAATCATAAAATAGTTACTATTTCTGTAACACTGTAAAGATATCCAGGCTTCCAAACTTAATTTTTAAGGCTCGGGCACTCACACAAACCTCCTGCTAAATTATTAAGCTCCACACAAGTCAATGTATAGGCATAGAATTATTCACTACTTTTATCCATTGTTTTACTCTAAATAAATAAAAACAATGATACAAGATCCAAGATAAACAAGCTGCCCATTAGTTTATTGAGCAAAATAAACAAACTTACACATCTGTTCCACTGTATGCAGGCTGCTTCATTTGAGGTTAAAGACTTGCTACTCAAACTTAATGATGAGATGATTGTATCTAAGGAAAAGAAGAAAGTAATTACTATTAGTGTTTTTTTAAAACATGTTAGCTGTCACAGTGGCAAGTCATGGGATATTTCAAGTTTCTCTTTAGGTGAGAGCTCCAGGAGTTACAGTTACGTGACTGACTCTTGCCTTTTTTTTTTTTTTTAAATCCCTAACCCTCATAACTGCAACAAGAAAAATTAGACATTTTGACCTCTAGAGAAAAAAAACAAAACAAAAAAAACCCAAAGACAAACAAAACTCAACCAAACAAAAAAACCCTCCCACATGATTACTAAAAAAAATTTAAAAGTCAAATTTTTATACTTATCTTGGCACTGCTCCATCTTTTTTATGCCTATGCTTAATGAAACGGAGTCTACACTACATGCAAGACTTCAAAAGAGCTTGCCAACACCTTTCAATGCACTACAGGATTCACCTGGCAGCTTGTTACACCTCCTCTTCATGAGCTAAACATATTGCTTACACACTGCACCTACCACGTGTATTAATCAACATGCAATAGAAGATTATCATTCCCCATGTATGAGAAAGGAGCAATTGCAAGTGGAGCATATTAGGTCACATATTTTGACTTAGCAACAAAACAGACTTAAACAGTCTATCAAAGGACACATTTTCAGAGTTTTGCAACTTCAGTCTCACTGACCATTACACACACACGAATGCCATTGTGCAGAGGCCCCAGCTCCTACACTGCCCCAGTACACTGAAAAAACCCAACACAACCAACTAAGAAATCTTTTTGCCACCTCAGAAAATCCAGTAAGTAAGCTTTGACTCCAAATCCAAATGCAGAAAGAGGTGGACTCTTAAATGCTTAGTGGTCAGGATGCCACTTTATCTTCTTTTCTAAAGTTCCTATGAGTCAAGCATCCACAGGAGTAAAATCTGCAAAGCATTCTCCCCACCAGTCAGTGATTACTGCTCTTAATCAGACTGTGAGATGTTTAATGACATATATATATATATACACACACATACATATCCACACTTAGGTTTTTTTCCTTAGGAAGGAGAACACCTCTCAGAGGCCAGAGAGTCCTGATAGATGGCTTACTGTGAGTTATGAAATGAATTCTATGTAACTTCTTTGACTAACATTTTTACTTAAAAATACCCCTATAGTGCCTCTTAAGCAAGTGAAACATCTCCAGAGCCGTGCTGGTGGTTAATTTGACTGTTGAGACACTTCAGCTATCCCTATTACAGTAACATTTAAATAATGTATACAGAGAAGAAGGTGTCAGGCAAGTAGACGGAGACCCACCCGCTCGACACAAGGGTGCTCAGTGAAGCGGTTCGGGAACTCTCCCCAGATGTGGATTAAACTCCTCAGGCAAAGCAGGGAAGTGAACCTGGCTCTCCCACATTCCTTGCAAGTGCCCGAGCCATCAGACTACAACATACAAGTAGAAATATGCATCTTTATGCTCCCTGATGTCTTTAAAAAACAACACCAAAACCCCTCACTGCTTTCATTCCCATTTTTCCATTCTTTGATTTGTTAAAGATGACTATAGTTTCAAGCCAGGCCAAAGATTTCCCTAAATTCAAATCAATGTTAGTGTTGTCTTGCTTGTTTATTTTAGTGAGAAGAATAACAAAAAAAAGTCATTTTAGCTGAATCTCAGCTTATTTTCTTTAGAGGCAAACACTGATTCAGAAAACAGTATACAGAACTGCAGCAACAGGTAAGCAGCATAATTATTGACAAGTTATTTTAATGAACCTATTTGGGGCAAAGCTGGCACAAATTCTTTGATCATTGTGACATGAGAGAAATACATGATTAATTTTAAATCCCTTTTTCCCATACATTTTGTAAAGAAGTCCGAAAAAGTATTGCTAAATATGTCTAGCTGTCAAAGCAAGCCTATTTTCACCCATAAGTTTCAAGCTATTGACTACTGAAACACAGAACTAGCTTTTGTATTGAATGCACAGAAAATCTGAGCACTCAGGGCAAAAATTACTCTAACACACCAAAGGAAAAATATATCTGTATGACACTAGTGAAGGAAAACTAACAGACATGACTCAAAAAAAAAAAAATCCAACAAACTTTGAGGCAGCTGTAACAATGTACAAGCAACCCTTTAAACCTTCAGAGGGATCCTCCAACCCTGCATGTCCTTAAACAGCAGAGGAAGGGAAAGAGGTGAGGGATGGAAAGGACACAACTGTGCAGTAATTGTTAAAGAGAGCACACAGGTTGCCAGTTTACATAAAGATTATAGTAATATAATAATATTTCTTATGTCAAAATCCACTGAAAACCAGTCTTAAAGCAATTATAGGAAAGACTAATACTTTACTTTTCAATATAAAAAAATTCACTATTTATTCTGAATTATCACACTTGAATGAAAATAGAAACCTTAAAAATCAAGCTGTTTCCCTGTTGTTGCTTTAACAGGCCATCATATTGTAAACTACCTCACACACACACAAAAAAAAACAAACAAAAAAATAAACACCAAACAAACAAAAACCCAAACAAATCCACAGCAATACTACCATGGTTAAACTACATATCACAGTAATTTAGAAGTTCCTTCACTTCAGTGGAAAAAAAAAAAAACAAACCCAAACCAAAAAAGCCCACAATAAAAGCTTTAGTTGTTCCTGCTTCTTGACAAATGAGCTTTAAACTCTGGATTTCACTTGAAAACTACCTTTAGGTCACAGAAACTACTCAATTTTTTCACTAATTGATTGAAACTGAACAATTACATAGTTGTGAATTGACCAATACTGAAGTTGCCAGTAGCAAACGCAAAATAAACAGCCAAAAATGCGCAGAAAACAATACACGTCTTCCACATGAGAATGCTCTCTTTGGGAAGTCTGTTTTGAAAGTGTACACTATAACAGATAACATCATGTAAATTACATTAATTTATGCCAATACTACTAAAATACCTAGATTGTCCCTACTTAGGGAAAATATGTCAGTCATGAAGATGAGTTAAACATTCTGCTTTATATTTTGCAAAATTCCCCACTAAACCATCTACAATACTGCTTCTTACATAAGCCTAAACCAATATATATGTATCATCATGCTATTTGAATAAAGCTGATTATTTTAATTGTACATTAGTGGCAACTCCATAGCACAATATGCTCACTTTGAAGATAAGAACTCATAAAAATTACAAGTAGGCTGCAAAAAGCAGGATTTACAAAATTTCCTCTATACAGAGCCTTCTCTGTAAGTGGTGGTAAAATGCAGCAAGCTGTTGGGAGATAAAATGTGCATTCTTTAACTCAAGAGGAAAACAAAAATTCTAAGAAGTTCATGCATTTATGGTTCTAAAAACTAGAAGAGCACAAATTCCAAGAAAAAAGGGAGAAGAAAACAGAATGACCCAACAGGTTCAAAGGACACTTCCTTCTGTAATAGCTTGTTTTTGAAAATATTTTACAGGTGGATATTCTTCTTCAGTGCATGGACAATTTCAAATAAAAGTGCAAAGTTTAGTATCTTCAAAGGCCCTGTTTAAGTCTTAGTACTGTGTTATGTCTTCTGAAGCAGACTCCCTCTGCACTAACCACCTTTGACACTGGCTGTTCCGCAAACACAATTCTTGCTCAGGACTTTAGTGTCTTGGTTTAAAATGAGCCTTAATAGGTGGAAACATCAGAGAGAGGGTGTAGAAGACAAGGTAACAAAGACAGCAAACATTACTCCAAGCTCATCACCTGTCTAGCCTTTTGCTGTTCTATACTTTGCCTTTCACATTATCAATGAGGATGCTGTACCTGTCACAGTTTGGCTTTATTTGGATGTCAGGAGTGAGTGGTTTGGCTGTTTAAAGAAACACCGTCAAAGGTACTGGCAAAAGCAGGGTTTAATATCAGTATGTGAAAATACAACTTCACCGAGTTTGATGGCAAGGCTCACTCCACTACTTACTACACAGACTAAAGCACATAAAGGAAAATCAAATAAGAAGTAATTTGGAATGATTTACACAAAAGCTGGGAATGCAAAAGAGGGTAAGAGCAGAAAGGATATGAATGCAAAGTTAAGCATGAAAAAGGGTTTAGCAGCACTTACTCATTGAGTACTTTAACATTTACAAAGCAATTTGATAAATTTCATTACAACAATGATTTAACTACAGATTTGAAATAGTAACATTCCTGCTATTACCAATTCACACACACACAGGTAAAACAATGAGTACATCTATTTCTTTGTGTGTAAAAGTCCCCTCAAGTTCAGTGAAATATTTCAAATCCCTTTGTGTTCCCCCATAGGCAAGGACTGCGCCTTGAACAACATGGTGATGGAGGGGAGGGGAAGACAGTCCTTTAAGTATCAGACTTGAAGCTTTGTGAGCTCTGAGAGGTGTCCCACCAGAGGGAGGTGCTGGTACAGCCCACTGGGGGTCTGGTAGAGCACAAAGGGCCTCACTTAGGTGGGCTGTTTATATGATTGACTTTGGCCATCAGTAAGCTTCCATCCTGGCCATAAACCAAGTCAGTAACTACTGGGCTTTTTTCCCCAAAGTGCAGTAACAATGGTACCGTTCCACTTGGGCTACCATTCAGGTAAATGGTTTACCAAGGCTACAAAGAATAATTGGTTATTCTTTGTTTCCCACCTTAAAACCATGCCAGAGCTCCTGGTACAATCAGGGAGTGCCTCACGGCCCAGCTGGTATGGTCAGGGGACGCTTCACCACTTAGCCGGTTCAGACAGGGCTTATCGGGAGCTTCCAAGTAGGCAGAGCAGTCACGAGGATGGAGGGGTGGTACACCATCAGAAGTAAAAGAGTCACTGTTATTCAAAAGTACATAAGTTCAGAACACTTTTCTCTGAAATGCTTAGTTTAGATATTTCGTTTTACTTTCATTTTACTTATTCTCAATCAATTCTTACTTTTGACTGCTCCGGAGAACTTCTATGAAATAAAGTCCTTAACATCTGTGAAAGTTGGAAGATACTTGCAACACTAAGTACCAAAGCAGATAGATATCCAGCTATCAAGGTGCTATGTCAGCACCTTGCCTGTTGGTCTTATACCTAGCAAATAGCACTCAAGTTTCTATTAGTCCACAAAAGAATTTATGCTGCTTTTAAAATACAGTGGAAAGATGCAAGACTTCTTCCTCTGCAAAACCAGTCTCCATAGCAAATAATAACTAGAATGCCCCTACCCAGTACTGTACAAACACAGGCTTCCTAGGAGCAGTGTGGTATCTTGGGGACAGTTGATAAAGTCTTCCAGACTTCACTCCCCCAGTATGTGCTCCATGAACATCCTCCCAAGGGTGCACATCTGTGCTTTAAGTGAAACGCTGCATTACTGGAGATAACCTTTAGAAGAAAAGAGCTGTGCTCGCCCTCTTGAAAAGCAAAACACATGCACATGCAGAGTAGGCCTTACAGACAACACCACCTAAAGCAGGTCTGAGAACTACATTCACATTATGGGGGATTGAAAGGGTTCCTCTGCTTGGTATTACAGTTGTAGTGTGACAGCTTAGGCTAAATTACTGAAATCTCTCAAAGATATCCCCCAGAAACAAGACACGACCGCTTCTAACACATAAGCACCAGAGAGAAACATCTCTACACTGCAAAGCCAAACCCTACTAAACTTAGTGATGGTAAGCAGAATGACCATTAATGCAAAAAAAGGCCTTCTACCTTTCGTTGCAATAATAAGTGTTTTTACACTTGCAGTAGGCTGTACGTGCAGCAAACAAGTTTATATGTATCGGACACCCTGTGGAATCCAGTAAGCATTCTAACACAGCCAGTTTAACATAAGCAGCTGTCTCTGAGTAGGTCCAGGAGTTACAGAAGTAATTTTAAAGCAAAATTACCACTCCCCAAACAGAAAACGAGAGCAGCAGTACATGAAAGCTAAATCCTGCACTTTTCCCAGGCACCTCTCTTGAGCGGCTCTGCCCAAGAGGGACGGGAGTGGAGCCTCCCCGCACACACGCAGAGACGACGAGGTGTTTACGCGGCGGCCGAAGCCCTGGCAGGAGGCTGCCCACCTCGTGTCCTGTATTCTCGGGGGGAAACGTTTTTTGGGATTTCCCGGGATTTCCGAGGCTTTCCGGCGCTCGACCAGGGAGTCTCTGCCCGAGCGGCCCGCGGTGCCCGGGCAGGGCCGGTCCGCACCGTGCGGGCGGCGGTGGGGTCCCCGCTCCGGGCTGCTGGGCCATCTTGGATCGGGGTGGCAGCGGCCACATGGTCCTCACTCCCTCCGCGGGCCCGGCTCCCGCGGCCCCACCAAGGGAGCCCGGGGCCAAAGCCCCGGCGAGTCCCGCTGGCCCGGCCCGGCCCGCACACAAAGCCGGGCGGGCTCCGGGCGCGGCCGGCGCCAGGGCGGGCACCACTCCCGAGCAGGGGACGATGGAGTCCCCGGGGCGGCCCGGCCAGCG
>VXAY01006085.1:1612165-1631785 GCA_013399855.1 Oxyruncus cristatus
AGCGCGGCGGGCTGGGGGAGGGAGGAAGGAGGGCGCCGCTGGAGCTGTTTTGTCAGCCGCCATATTTGTGGGCCGAGTATTTTCGCGGCGGGGAGGGAGTGACTGTTGGGAAGGGCTGGAGATGATGGGCCCGGGCAGGAACCATCCTGCCGGGGGCCGGGAGGGGGGAGCGCCACGCCGGGCAGGAACCATCGGCGCGGAGGGGAGGGAGCGCTGGAGGCTCCCTGGGTGTGGGCAGGAAGTGTTGGCGCGGCACCGGCGAGGGCGGGCCCGGGGGCGTGGGCACCACGCGCGGGCGGCGGGATCCCGGGATGGCTGCGGGGTCTGGCGTCGGCGGGCTCCGTCCACTGGCCCGGGGGAGAGCTGCTGCGGTGGCCCCGCGTCTCTCGGCCGTCCCCGGGCCGGCTCGCTGGGCTCCCTGAGCCTCGCTCTGTGCCGCGCATCACTCGGGGGTCGCTCCTGCTGCGCGGCTGGAGCGGTGGGTGGTGTCCGCCCGGTATGCGAGTAAGCACGATGTGCTTACCGTCCCTCATTGTCTGGGATTAAAGAGCATTCCTGTGTCTTTCTCTTTTTAATGGTCTGCATGAAAGTGCCCATTGAGAATGGAATTCCCTTTTCCATTGAGCAGGGGATCCGGGGCCAAAGGCACTTTATTTGAAGAGGAGGAAGGTAATTAGGGCAGAGATTGGTAATCAAAAAGTTTAAGTTACCGTGCTTTTCGTGTTTAGCTATCCTACACCTTGATAGGGTTTTTTTGGTTTTTGTTTTTTTGTGTTTTTTTTTTTTTTTCTCATACCACACGAAATAGCTGTCTTCATGTACTTTTGTTGAAGTGGGAAAATGCCTGCTAGTGACTTTCTTCACAGGAAGCTGATGGAATTCTAAGAGAGGAAGGTTGTGGGTAACTTTCCTGGTTTATATCCTGCAGTCTTTGAGTCGTTGTAAGAGGCAGAAAAGTGCTTACAGAAGTGCATTGATACTATATTGTTTCCAGTTAGTGTGGTATCTTTGTTAATGTTGAATGGGAACTTTTCTTACTTTGCCTTTTTCAAATTTAAATCCGTGTTCGTGATTTTTGTCGACCTACAGGATACTGGGAGTAGAGCGGAGAGAGAAAGATAACTGATAATTACCTAGAAAAAGCAAACCAGAGGTGGTCACAGCACCAAACCTGACAGAGTTCAAGAAGTGTTTGGACAATATTCTGAGACACATGGTGTGACTCTTGGGGATGGTCCTGTGCAGGGCCAGGAGTTGGATTTGATGATCCTTGTGGGTCCCTTCCAACTCAGCATATTCTGTGATTCTGTGAATTTGCTATGCAGAAATGCAGTCTTCATCTGGAGTACTGCAAATGTTTGCAAACAGGAGGATTTTGAAGAAACAAAATAATGCTTTGGCTTCCGGGGCATTTAAGTTATTCACACTAAATTTGCATGGAATTTGTCCAGAGAACTACCAGTTCAGATTCTGTGTGCACTGCATTGTATTTGTAGGATATCCATTGTGTTTAACTGGGGTTTAATTTGTTTCGTAATTCGGCTGTGTTTACTGTTGAGTATTTGCAGGAAAAATGCTTAGATGGTAGCTCAATCATTTTTTATCATTCTGGTTCATACAGTTTTTTTGACTTGACAACAGCAGTCCTAAACCTTTAAGCAAGAGTGCTTGTGGTTTTGAGTATTTTCTTCCTGTTCTTAGTGTCTGCTTGAAGCCATGCTTAAGAATCTTGGAAACTGAGCATTAATGTATTTTTCTATGGTACTGGGCTAAGATAAATAGCATGGACAAGTTACTCATGTGTTTCATTTTTGAAGGACACCACTTGTCCTTTCCTCAGTGTTGTTTTCAAAACAGTCTCTATTCTTAGGAGCCACTATGAACAGATACACAACCAGCTAAGAAGTAGAAAGGGGCATTAAAAATTTCAAAACAGACTTTCACGTCTAGACAGGATTGAAATGCAATTGTATGAGGTAAACATGATATAAGCTATGTTTTCCTTGATTGGCGAGTGAAGACTGACATATGAAACAAAGTCATATAAAATGAATCCATTCTGATCGGTATTAAGTTGCTGTACATTGACACATCAGTGTGTTTTAGATGAAGAATCCATCATTGTTTGCTTCACAGTAATAAACAGAAATCAGAGCCTTTGTATTGAGTATATATGTATTATCTCTGAATTATAAAATCTATATGAAAACTGGGAACTAACTTTTAATGTCCGTTAAATTATCAGTATGTTTTTGGTTTTAGTCATTGGACCTTCTGTGGCAGTACTAGTGGTTCAAACTTTTTTCCACAGTTAAGAAATCAGTATGATCGAATACTATGTTATTTTACAGAATTTAATTATTAAATATTTCTTCCAAATTTGTGAAACCTTCATCTATTGTTTATATAGAATAGATCAGAGATCTGTCATGATTCAGCACTGACTGTTGTCTTTTTTTATGCTATAAAAACAAGTAAGAGTTAAGAATTATTTTTATAAAAGTCAGACCTATGAGCAACACCGTTCTTGATGAATAATAAAGCCAATTCAGATTGGGAAAGCAAGGTTAGTTTGTGAGGGCAGGTAGATCCTCTCAGGAACTAGTCTTAGGGTTAGCTGCTTAAATTGTTTAGTCTTCCTATAAAAGGAGTTCTGTCAGTACTTTGGAGGTGAATCTTTAAGATTGGCATTGTAGACTAAGGAAAAGACAGATGGCCTGGAGTAGTTCTTGTTGTTCCAGTGCTTGCCATTTTCTTCCTTGAAATGGATACACTAGCCTTAAACAGTAGTTGTGTTTTGATCTCTGTATTTCTCTACTATTTTGGCAATACATGCTAACAATAGTTGTGTTATTTTAACTTATATGCAGCACTGACTCAAAGTGTGGAGTTGAAACGGTGAGGCCCTATTAATACTGTGGCAGTGATTAAAGGTTGAGGGTTTTTTCTGCAGCTGAGGTTAATGATGCTATTTATTAATGAGTTATTGAGAAGAAGGAAGGAGTGGTATAGAATTTTATACTTGACCGTATCGGTCAGGTTTATAATATTTTCAACCCTTATAGGAGAAAAAACCCTCACAGTGTGAAGATGTCAAAAGGCAGAAGTATGGAAGCTTTTAATTTGGAAATGTTGTGACCAAAATCCATGCTTGCCTGGGAAGATATCTTTGTGTATGGTGTGTGATTTTTTTTGCAGTAGGTCAGAAACTTGAAAACTGTGTTAAAGAGCTTGGGACTGGATTTAAAGACAGGGAGGCTTTTATCTATTGTGGTTGATCTGAGAACAGCTCTTGAAGAATCTGTTGAGGGAGAAGGGTGTGTGTATGTGCATACTTAAAAGCAGGGAGCACGTTTTGCCTCTAAATCAAATCTGCTTTACAGGTGGAATATTTCCTAGTTGCAGTCCATACTGCACCATATTGGGCACTGCAAGTTCAATTATGTTCTTGTCACATTATGAAGAATAATAGGCTCACTAAGGATTGAGGAAAGTTAAAAAAAGTAAAGGACTGTCAAAGTGCATGCTTGCCAAATTTGGAAGTGTGTGCGTTTTTCTAGCTTTAAGTATAGGTGTAGTAATGGCGATAGGAGATAACGTGTCTGACTGTTCCAAATTGCACTGGAAAAATGTTCATAGAAAAACTTGGTTTTCCTTGACAATTTCATTAGTTCTTTTGAGGGGAGGTCTAGAGGAAATAATCTGTACCTGTTGAAAAATTTTCAAATTGCAGACACCCTTAAGGTATTTGGAAATACTGTATTAAAGGTTTTCTTACAAGGTAACTAATGCTGGGGGGTTTTATCTGTGGTACTTCTGAAATGTTTTTGTTCTCATGCAGCAATCTTGCAGATCCTTTTGTAGGATTTTTGCAGCAAGGATTTTGTATAGCTGTGTTTACTCAGAGAAGCTGTTATTTGGAAGATCAATTGATCATTAAGTTAAATTTGTACAAAGCAGTGTGAGCAGTCCTGTTGAGTAAGAGTGACAGGCTTTTGGGTTTGTTTCTTTTTAACTGAGTAGGTATATTGGGGGCTATAGAACTGAAGGTTTTTTTCCTTGCTACTTGTTTTAATATGATTGTTTGGAGTTCATAATACTAACTGTTGCTCTAATTTTAGGTAAACATTACCAAATGAGGAGAAAAGGAAGATGCCATCGAGTATCGGCAGCAAGGCATTCTTCTTCCCCATGCAGTATTAAACACTCCCCCACACGAGAAACCTTGACATATGCTCAAGCTCAAAGGATGGTTGAAATAGAAATTGAAGGTCGCCTGCACAGGATCAGTATCTTTGATCCTTTAGAGATTATATTAGAAGATGATCTTACTGCCCAGGAAATGAGCGAATGCAACAGCAATAAAGAAAATAGTGAAAGACCACCAGTTTGTCTAAGAAGCAAGCGGCATAAAAATAACAAAGTGAAAAAGAAAAATGAAGCTCTTCCGAGCTCTCATGGTATACCTGCTACAGCGGCTCCTCTTCCAGAACCAAAAGTACGGATTGTTGAATACAGTCCCCCTTCAGCTCCTCGGAGACCTCCAGTTTATTACAAATTCGTTGAGAAGTCAGCAGAAGAACTTGATAATGAAGTTGAGTATGACATGGATGAAGAAGATTATGCGTGGTTAGAATTGATAAATGATAAGCGGAAAAGTGATGGAGTGTCAGTTGTTTCACAAAATATGTTTGAATTCCTTATGGATAGGTTTGAAAAAGAGTCTTATTGTGAGAACCAAAAACAGGGTGATCATCAGTCTTTAATTGATGAAGATGCAGTGTGTTGTATATGCATGGATGGTGAATGTCAGAACAGCAATGTGATCCTGTTTTGTGATATGTGTAATTTAGCAGTACATCAGGAATGCTATGGGGTGCCATATATACCTGAGGGCCAGTGGCTCTGCAGACACTGTTTGCAGTCCCGCTCTCGGCCTGTAGACTGTGTGCTGTGCCCAAACAAGGGAGGTGCCTTTAAAAAGACTGATGATGATCGTTGGGGACATGTGGTGTGTGCTTTGTGGATTCCAGAAGTTGGATTTGCCAATACAGTTTTTATTGAGCCAATTGATGGTGTCAGGAACATTCCCCCAGCCAGATGGAAGTTAACATGCTACCTCTGTAAACAGAAAGGTGTTGGTGCCTGCATCCAGTGCCACAAAGCAAACTGCTATACTGCATTCCATGTGACGTGTGCTCAAAAGGCCGGTCTGTATATGAAAATGGAACCTGTGAAAGAACTAACTGGCAGTGGAACAACATTCTCTGTGAAAAAGACTGCCTATTGCGATGTACATACTCCACCAGGTTGCACACGGAGACCTCTGAATATTTATGGAGAAGCTGAAATCAAAAACGGTGTTTGTAGAAAGGAGGGATCAGTCAGAACTGCTAGGTCTACATCAAAAGTCAGAAAAAAGACAAAAAAAGCCAAGAAAACAGTGGTTGAACCCTGTACAGTTATGCCAACAGTATCTGCTCCTTATATCCCCCCCCAGAGGTAAGCAAACTATCCAAGAGAGAAACCTTTACTTAAGTATCTGCTTAATTTTAAACCAATGCTTTTAGATGCCGATGTGAAGTTTTTGTACATTTCTTACATGCTTTCCTTAAAGGCCTTTCTCAGAGGATTAGTGTTAATTATGTACGTTGTACTTTGATGGAGTTTCATTAAAAAATGCAGTAATTTCCTCAGAAAAATTAAACTAGTAAGTGATCAAGTGGTCTGTCTTGTTCTCAGAAAACCTTTTTTTTTTTCCTTGTCAGACCAAGCCATGTGGTTTGTTCACTTGTCATTCACCGTACTTTTGAGACTTAGCCACTTAATTCAGAGTAGCAGATGTTAAAATATATTAAAAAATATTAAAAAGACCACCCAAGTTCAAGGTTAATTTTATTTGTAATTTTGGAGTCTGTGCTTCTTTTTGTAATTTAAGAGCCCCAAAATGAAAATTACGTTTGTGTCTATACATTTTGAATCCTGTTCATCTCCCCTAAATTAAGTGTGAACTTATCCTGTAAGGGCTATGTAAGTGGGACAAAAAACCTTCAAGGAAATATTTTCCAGAATAACTTATGAGGATTTTTTTCTGAAATATGTATTTTTCCTTTTGCAAATGCAATAGTGTTTATCAAGGCTTGAATGAATATGGTAACTTGGAGATTTTTTAAAGAAAAATTAGCAAGTAAGTGATGGTAAGTTAGTTACTTAATGTAGTCATGGAACCTAAAATGAATTGGCCTTCCTGTTCAATGTAACTTCAGGGAAATGTTAATGTTATAACAAAAATTAATTAATGCATTTGACAGTTTTAATACTAATCGTGTCTTTGCTTACAAAACTATACTTCATGAGGAGTATTAGTGTGTCTTTTGCAGTTCTTCCAGGAGTTTTTTTTTTTTTTTGAGTGTGAATATAGGTCGTGCACACCAGAACTGAAATTGCTTCGTACATTTAATGTACTATGTTTCTGTATTTTAACAGTGGTGATTGGGAGCTGGCAGATGGCTCTAGATTTGATATGGTTGGTGATGTGACTCACCAGAAAGCAGGGATGTCGCAAGCTATGTGTTCATAAGTAATAACAGAATTGGGGTAGAAACTAAGTTTTTAATACCTTTATTTCAGGAGTTGAAAAATTCAACATGAACTTCAGTTAGCTGTATCTTAATTTAAAAGAAGAGTAGCATCTCTTTTCAGAATTCTTTCAGTTAATCTGAATTAATGCATTTCAACAATGGAAACAATTTGCATCTGGTATTTGAGTAATGACAGAAGTCTCTGTGGTAGAAAGAAACAGTTTTGGCTTTTCTGAATGTTTGAGACATAATATACTTGCACTGAGAAATGCAAAATTGGACTTGGGACAAAAAACAAATTTGCACCACTTCCATGTGGAGGGTCATTTGCATTCGGAGTGACAGGACTCTGAATGCAAAGGCAATGAGGGCTTTTAAAATAATGCAAATAAACGATGCCTTTTAAATAGCTGACTTCCAAGTCTCAGGTAGTGGGCAATTATAGCTGGTTAAATTAATCTAAATAAATATATGTTTTGAGACTGCAGTCCTTTCCTGTAAGAAGTTTTGTTAATGTAAGAAGCTATTGACTGACAAAAAGCCTTCAGCTCCCAGGTGGTGCTTACAAACATCTGATTCATTGCACTGTTCTCTGTTATGATTTGCTTGGTAAAATGGTATATTTGTTTAGTGATGCACTGCAGCAAAGCTGAAGTTGACAGTAGGCAACTAATACTACTATTTAAACAGGAACTGTTGTCCATGGAAGGGGGGAGTTGGTGTAAAAAAAATTTGGCTTTGTCTTAATTAGTACAGTCCCAATTGGTAGTTTAGTGTGGTTTTGGTTTGCTTTTTTTAAGACAATATGAGGAAGAACATGAACTAAGAGTTGAGGATTAGAATGTATGTTCTCACTTGTGCCTCTGGCAGTTCTTCCTATTGATAACTTTTAAAAAAACCTGACTCTAAAAATACTTTACCTTCAGTTTGCTTTTTTTTAAGGGTGTCATTAGATTCCAGGAACAGAAATAATTTTTTTTTTTTTCCTTTTTAATGATTAGATTTCTTTTCAAGACTGCAGAGAGGTTCAGCTTTCTTCTGTTTATGCTTATTTTCATATTTCTCGAAACAAGTATAGTTCTTCTACTTTCATGTCAGACATGTAAAAAATGTGCACAATTTAAAGCTATTTTAAAGTTGAGCTTTATTATAAATCACTTTCTTTAGCTGAGGGAGACCCTTGCTGAAGTACTCATTGTAGTGTGAACATGCTTAGTTCTAGAAAACTGATACCTGAATTAAAAGCAAAACAGATACAGGCATATTGGAAGTGATTATGGTGCAGAGCCAAATCTCAGTTGTCTAGTTTTCTTTGGCTCTTCTTTCTTTAAATTTTTTTTTTCCCTTTAAGAAACACTCTTATTTCTGTGGGAGTTAAGTACATACCCATAAACTAATAAAGAATTATGTGGATCAATTTACAGCAGTCTTCATTTAAATGATCCCTGTTCTCTAATCTTTTTTTAATATGCTTTTTTTCCCTTGGAGCTGAGGCATGATTTGCCTTTTCAAAGATTTCAAGGAAGAGCAATTAAGGTCTTTAAATTACCAGAAAAGAAATATATACACTCAGTATTTAAACACTAGTCCTTTTTTCCTGAAGAATTTAATATTAATGTTTTCAACATCTGTTGAAATTGAGACACATGCGGAGGTGTTTGGTTTTGTTTACTTTCTTAATCATTAATAACTAGGCTATAAGTCTCCTTGGCATATTGCTGGCTCTTCAGAGTTGGTAGTTGAAACAGTATACAAATGTGAAGATCATAGTGATCTTCAAGTACTTGGTAGATGTAGCCCCTGAGCACACCTGGTGAAGCTTGAGGAAAACCATCTTCCAATTTACATTTAGTTGACGGTGAAGTGTTCATGTGCTGTTTCCTTTCTCAGGTAGTGGGTCACTATTATATGAAAGACTGGGTATTTTAATAGTACTGTCTTTAATAATCCTGTTTTCCAAAACACTTATCTTAAAGTTCAGGGTATGTTGACAAGACTGATGTAGAACAACATACTTCATAATTTCTACAGAACTTTTGTAGCTTGTGAATGTCTGTTTACCTTTAGGTCAGGTTTCTGTGCTACTGCCTTGAATGATTTTGACCAGAATTTCTTACACAGATGTCATAATCTAAGCTTTTGGCTGTTAAATTACATAGATAGTGTCATTTTGTAGGTCATTTATAATCTAATTATATGACCTCTCAGACTTTTATCTGTGAACTGCTGATTTAAGAGTGTAAAATTGGAAGCTGCTAACCATTCGTGATAGATGAGTGCTTGCTTCCATCTCTCTTTTTTTTTGACGTTTATTTATTTTTAATGCTGAGTCTGTTCTGTCCTGTTGCCTAGGTGTTTTAGAAAGCCTATACCTGAGTGTCTACTTCCAAACGTGCAGTAGGTCATGTTAGAGCCTTAAGGTGGCTTCAGCTTTCAGTGCTGTCAGTGCTGATCTGTAACTTGCTTAGCACTTGTAGTATATATGTAGAATGCACATCAGATCTTCTGGCTGTAGAAGTGCGCTGCTTCTTTACTAGGAAAGTCCATTCAATTTTGTTGAAATATAAAACTGTTGAAGGTTGTCGCTGACATCTTTTACATTACGATACTCCTTGTATTCATCGTCTTTTTTAAATGTTTAAAGGCCCAAATGAGCTTAGACTAAAAGTCTCGTTTCCCACAGGACAGAACAGCTGTGCTATGTGGGGTGGAGAGTGGGGAAGGACTTTCTCAAACTGTCCCTCTGTATGAGAGGGACAGACAGTACCTGCACTTCTTGGCAAATGGTGGTGAGAAAAGTGTCCTCCTGCTAGCTAATTTAGCTGAACAAAGTGACATATTTGTTCTGGCAGTGTAGTATTCCTACAGGTGATATGTAATGGTTGAATTTTGCCTAGTTGATTTTCCCCCCCCCCCCTAAAAGAATGCTAGAAGCATTTAATTTTGATTGCAGGTCCAGCATTTTCAAGTTAGGAAATCCTGACTTTTAGGGTTGACTTGGCAATCTAAATCGAGCTTCTTGTCTCTGTTGGTTGTCTTGTACTGACTCTTTGCTCTTTTCTTGTGTGTGGTTTTTTTTTTTTTTTTTCTCTCAGTTGCTGCTTGTCCATGTTCTTTATAACTGTTGCCTTATTCAGCGAGCAGGATGGGTACACAAACCAAAGGGGTTACAGTGTTAGCTGGCAAAACAATGTGGTTTGTCCTGTTTTGGAGTGCTTGATTTTTTAGTACAAATAGCATTGTTTTTGTGTAGTCTCTTGATCTTATGTGTCAAAAGAGGCATTTAAAATGTGTTCATCTGTTTGCAAATCCATGTTCTTTAAAAATGCTGTGAAACTATGATATTGTGGCTTTATACTTGGGGGAAAATAGAATGTGACATAAAACATTTAATCTTCAATATTTTCAAAATATACACTGAGATATCGTATGATCTGTGCAAGTACTGCTATTAAGTGGAAGCTGATATTTTAAAGTATATAAACATTCACTTTCATCTTTAATTTCTGTTTATACATGGAATATTTGAAATTCAGAAAGTATTTGAAATGCAATACTTGTACGGACAGCAAAAAACAAGCAGAAAAGCCCTACTTTCATAAGAAGTAGGAACACTGTAGGTTGTTGGATCAGGTGTGTTGCGTCATAATATTAGAAGATAATTAAAAGGTTGTTATGACAGTCGGTAAGTAGTAGCAGACAACTGAGAGCAAAAATTACTGAGACTCTTAGAAAAATGTTTTCAGCTGTCTTTACAAGTCAGCATTTATGTTGTGCACATTAACCAATTATGTTGACCTTTGCTTTTATTAGAAAACATATTGCTCCTGGTAGTAAAACTGGATTTCTGTTACTGTGTGTCTCGCGGCAGAATCAGTATTTTCTTTTGGTTTGTAATTTATCCAGTTGAGCTCTCTTGAACTTTCTCACCGAGTAATTAAATGTAATCTTGCTACACCAACAGAGCAATCTTGACTGTCTCTAAAATGACGTATGGACCAGAAAAATAAATAATAAATAAACAGAAACTGATGAAATGCAATATAAGGCAAAAGGAACATTTACAAAGTCTTTGGGACAGTGTTAGTCTGCATTCACAGATGATGCTTCGTAATCAGATATGTGGCTTGAGGGTTCTTTTGCGGCTCTTGTATTTTTTTGGGTAATGTGTTTTGGGTTTTTTATACATTCAGAAAGATTTGAAGTGGGGGAAAATAATAAGAAATTCTGCTTGAAATTCAGCATAAAGAAGCCATTGAAACATACTGCTAGAGCCAGAACTGCAAAGAAATTGGAAGATGAATAAATCCAAATTAATGTCTGTTAGCTGTTTATCATTGACTGTACATGTATGTATACCTTCACAAAGCCATGTGAGAATACTTATTTTAATTCCAGGGGTGCATGATGTGTGACTGTACCTAATACTTAAGTGTACCTAATGCTTAGGTGATGGAATCACCTGGGTGAAGTGGGAGGGGATGCTGGCAGTTATAATCTACTTGTATTTCTTGTCAGATTGTTTGACTTTGAAACCTTTGTTTTTCATGTAGAAACTACTGCTGATGTCATCCTTATCTCTTTGCTTAAATAAAAAAAAAATAAAATAATATTCCCTAAATCAAAAAAAGAGCTACTGTGGTGTTCAGTAGCTTTGCCTCAGTGGTATTTTATTTATTTTGAAGCTAATTTCTCTTGACTCTGGCCTGTTAAATCAGGATTAACTAATATGCTTGAAAAAGTGTGCTTTATTTAGTAATTTGTAAAACTAGATCTTGATTTGGAGTAAAAACAGTGGTATCTGTCTGATATTAAAAGTCACGTGGTTGATGTCTGTGGGGTGATCCCTCTCCCCCATCCAGCAAAAAAAAAAAAAAAATCCAGTACTATGTCATATTTAAATATGGCCTTTTTATAAAATGAATAGAGGAATATGCTGTACATACAATTTTTTTGTTCTTCTCTTTATTTTGCATGTACAGGGCAAAGAAGCTTAAAACAAATTAATGCATTAGTTCTGTAAGGCACATCATTAGTATCCTGACTGTATTCTAAGGGGTTTGGTCCGCAATGATTATATATGTGATAATGCATTTATGAAGATAAGATTTGAGTGATTTTTTTTTTTTTTTCTTTTTCCCCCAGAACTTCTGAGTTTCACCAGTTGTATGAATTTATATTGGGTTTTTTTGGTGGTTTTTTTTGTTTGTTTGTTTGTTGGGGTTTTTTTGGTGTTTTGTTTTTGTTTTTTGGGGTTTTTTTGTACCAATTAAAGGGAATTGTGTCTTGTGCTCTACAAAAACATAGTTTTCAGAATGTATTGTCTGAAGAACTGTCTCCTGGCAGTTTTCTGTTCAATGGTCGAGTTACAGAGGGCACAAAAATTAATAGGTAAATACTGAGTTTTCTTCTCTTACAGATCAGAAGGTGATTTTTAATTAATATATCTGATGTGGATTTAGCCTTTTGATAGTGGATTTCAAAATCATGTCTGGTTATGATTACTACAAAAAAAAGAAGTAAACGAAAATATTTTAAGTAATTTTAAGGAAAAGTCATTGTAGATGTGTAGGAAGTGTCAGAAGTAAATCTACACATGTGATTTTTCTGAGAAAAGGTTTTCCAGTGTGACAGGCTGTGGGGTTTTTTGCATGGTTTTTGGTTTTGGTGGTTTTGTTCTTGTTGTTTGTTTGGTTTTATTGTTTTGGTTTTTTTCCCTCATGCAAAGATTTGGAACATCACAAATGTAATTATCAGAATAGAAACAAGGTAACCTGTTGTAACTAACAGAGATTTGACTGAAATAACACAACCTTTTCTTACCTCTTAAGTTCAGTGTTCTACTTTTCCTAAACAAACAAAATTTTACAAGCTGTTTGATCAAGAAGAGAAATAAATGTTTTGCAGTCATGTGAAGCAAGACGAAGTGCTTCCTACATGTTCACTCAAAATCAAATACTATTTAAATTCCATGTATATGTGGAATACAGAGTAGCAACCTGGAGGGACTTTCAGGCTTCAGAAGATGTATCAGTAGATAAAATATTGGACTCTCAACCTAACACAGAAAGGCAAATTAAATAGCTAGAGTTTTAAAAGCATGCAGACAAAAAGGGATAAAATCTGGAAAGTAGTTATAATTAGGAAAGTGTGTGTTTGTTACATGGGGATTCTGCAGACTTGTGTTGCACAGAAGTTTAAATGAAATCATTTTCAGGCTTTTCAGGAGTTGATATGTACCCTGTGGGTACATAGGTGACTTCTGCTTGGTACAAAAGGAGTGTTAACCTTTTTCAAAAGGAAATAAATACATGCAAGTGGATTCTGATTTTTACATAGTTACTCATTTATTTTTGGTTTTAAAGCTGATCAGAACAGTTTGCTTGCGTTTTTTTTAAGTTGAGATGATATAGTTTTATTTTCTATCGAGGGATGGGATAACAAAACTGTGTCTCTTCACTGTTTAAAAGAAAAAAAGATATATTGAAAGGTGAGTTTGGCAACTGCTGCCAAAGGTTTTCCATGGGAAGAGTAGGGAGAGTTTCATCTGTCTAAGCAGGCTTTCTGATCTTCAAAAGCTGGAGCTAGGAGGAATAGTTGGTAAGGCTTCAGAATTCATTCCAATTCCACAAATAAATGCTTCCATAGCTTGCTATCCTTTTTTTTCTGCGATGTGTCATTGGAATTACTGTAATTGTTCGTAGGTAATTTTTGTGTCTTTCCTGCTTCCTCTGAGCCTTGGTATTTGTGGAACTTTGCTGAGCAAGGCTTGAAAATTCAAGCATTCTGGAAACTTAGTTTACTTTGTTGCAATTTGTTCAATTTAGGTTTGTTTTTTTTTTTAAGTTTTGTTCTGACAGGTTTTAAAAATGTATCTGTGATCTTTGGGAAAATAGGGTTATTTTATTTGCTCAGTAAAGTAGAACATAATTTGATTGTTTATGGATATTACCACAGGTCAAGAGAAACTGATATTTTAGTGGTAATGAATGAAATTTAAGAGTATAATTTAGTTTTGGTGTCTTGCACGTATGTTTAATACTACTGTGCTGGATAAAGGAAGATGAAAAATAACAAACTGATGGAACTGGAGGCTCAGGAGAAGTACTGTAATTACCATACAAGGTTTAGTTCATGTTTAAAAGTTGGTTTTAAGGGGTGTTTGATCTTGGTGTGGGTATCTATTAATACAGATTTTCCTATTAAGTTCCTTGTGCTAGAGTTACTATAGTAATGCTGTCAAAATCACATAATTGCTCAAGGAAATGTTCCCTCCAATTTATATTTCAAAAATGTAAAAATGGAGAGATGTTACAGAAATCTTCATATATTATTATATAAAAACAGTAGCTGTGGAGTTAAAAAACATGTATGGTCTGTGGAATGATTAGGAATGATTAATAGAAAAGTGTCTGATTATCTTTCATTGGCTTTCTTAAGTTAAACTGCCACATTGTTAGTTACCAAAAATACTAGTTTCACTTTTCCCTGTAACCAGTTGCCGTAGTTGCCACAGGGACATATAACTGAAACTGGGAGAGGAAGGTAGTCATGAGTTGAAGAATGACGCTGTGAGATTGCTGATGAGAGAAAAGCACATCTCTTACACTGACAAAAATTATTCTGTGCATTTATATAAGGTGAGGAAACAAGGACCGAGTAACACATTCAGCTCATCTGAATGCATTGACCAGTGTGTTAAGTGTCTCACCCCTTTACAGGGTAGATTGTCCATCAATGTCTCTGTGTGAGCAGGAGACTGTAGGCACTCTTTGACAGGTTCAGTTGAAATAGACCATTCCCTGCTTAAAGACAAGCAGGGAATTGTACTACATCCCCAGATCGCGTTTGTAGTACACAGCAGTGTTTTGCAGTCAGATACAGGCAAGGCTGAGGAAGGGAAGTAATACTGGCTTTCTAAGTTGGCTGTGGCATGAATAAAACAGTGAAAAATGTGTTGACATCTGTGTAGTTTTGGTAGAGAGCTCTAAAAAAAGGAAAACAAGAGTGAGCGTGACTGTTACTGCCAAAACATCAAAAGGCTGCAGTGGTCATCATCTTGAAACCTTATGCTTCTTTTATGAGACCAGTTATATAGCAGCAGTTACTGAATTTCATGGGAACACAGGCACCTTTTTAAGAATTTTAAAATTCCTCTTTATTTTAAATAACTGGTAAGTTGAGGGTAAATTACGAGTTTTTTCTCCCAGTACTTTTGGGGTACTTGATTTGCCATTAGAAATTAAAACAATACAGAAAGCTGTTCTTTGCTGTTGTGCTTATACTGGGAAAAGGTTCTAGGGCAGATGGATACCTGCACTTCAAAATTACTTTGCTGAGGTGTTTTGTGTAGTTTTGGGAGGTGCCTTAAGTTCTAGAAGTCTTGCTTCTGCATGAGGGATTTGTCAGCATAGTGTAGCAATTAATCCTGTCTTGTGCAAGTCAGATCCTGGATTGCAAAATGATAAAGTCTTCAAACAGCTCTCCCTTACCTGCCTCAAAGATACATTTTTTTTTCCTGCACTTCAGTAATTTGTTGCAGGGGAAAAAAAAAAAGTGAAATGTAAAGCAAACTCTAAGGTTGGGAGCTTCAAAATCGATACCCAGGGTGTGCTACTTCTAGGGTTCTACAGCAGTGGTGTTTCATTTCCCCTAAACAGTTGTATTGCGTGTCAAAATCTAAAGCCTTTGGGACAGTAAAAGTCTACTTGGAAGTTTCAAATTAAGCAAAAAGATGATTAAAAAACTGTGATACAGTTAGTGGTTGTTAGGGTCTAACAGCAGATGTAACTTCCTCATTACATCAGTAAGTTCATAGTGTAGAGGCTCTCTAGATACCTGCCATGTGAACTGTCTCAGAACTCTGAATTTTGAGAAGTATATTGCCACTCTCTGTGCCTGGTCTCTAAATGAAATAAGAACAGCCAGTATTTGGTTTTATTTGGAGGGAAGGCAAAGAGGAGTAGTTTCCAACACCTTGTTAAGTAGTTTCTGCACTCCACATTACCTTGTGTTTATTTGTATTTTTCAAGTTGGAAAGTATCGGCTGTGAATATATTCCTTAAGCTTATTTTAGCACTTTATTATTATAATTATCTATGAATAGATCAGTTCATTATGTGAATGGGCAAAAGTACTTAAAGCTGTAGTTCAAGATGTTTGCTTAGTCTTGCCACATCTGATGGGCATGAAGCCAAGGCACTTTTCTTCGTGTTATGATTCTCTGATCTTTCCAAGTAGGTTTGTATTTGGCTGTGCTTTTTTCACTTGGTTCAGTAGGTTTTACTGTTTCCAAGAGATGTGAAAGTAATTACTTGATTTTGATTGCATTCCGTAATTAATTGTAATTATGTTGTTTGAAGTTTAATATGGTCACATCTGTTCTGCATTGAGTAAATCTTTTTGGAGCTTGCATCTGCCCTCCAGTTAAAGACTTACAAGACAGTCTGAAGTCCATCTGCAGGCTTTCTAAGCTTTAAGTTAAGCTAATTTTTTTTAAGAATGCCTAACTGGCTTAGTTATTAATTGAAAAAACAGTGTCACTGAGGAACCAAAAGACACGATGGCATTGTATTTTGAGGAAAACCTGTGTTCACTCTGCTTTTACCCAGTGATTACTGAAAGCTCTGTAGCCACAGTTAGTGTAGCACTGAGTAGACCTATTGCACGTTGTCTGCTACACAGCCCACAAAAACCCACCAGGGGTAGATGACTTTTGGTGAACTCAAAGTAGACTAACTTGTATGTCTGAAAAATATTTTGGTTTCCAAGACATTCTTAAAGATCATTTTACCCGAGGTTTACTTGCAACTTGACATTTTGTTCAGGTGTTTGACAACTTGACTTTCATCCTTACCTGCAAAACTGTTCTGTTCCTATTGATAAAGGGAAAAAGCAGGTAAATACTAGTATGTGTATACATTGGTGATTTTTACTTAAATGTCTCATGTTACTGCTCTACAAATCAGACACAGAATTAGTATTTGCCTAGTTTATTATTAAATTTTTTTGGAGAATATCTGATAAACCCTCTTCTACTGATTGTAGAGTTTTGCTGTGGGTAGTAATATCCTGAGTGAAGAATTAACAGATTTTTATTGTTATTGTCTTTTCTGTAACTGTTTTACATCCAGCTCTCTCTCCAATTCACCCCTGCCCCCAAATGAATGAATGATCTCTAACAATAAAGGTGGCTGGTGCCTTGAGGCATCTCATGTTAATTTTGCAAGGGCTGCCATTGGTATTTGGTACCACTGGTATGTGTTACCATACATAACCACTAACCTTTTTTAACTTTCTTTTGACCGTGATTTCAAGATACTGTAGGCACAGAGAGCTGAAGATCTGTTTCAGATAAACTTTTTTTTTTTTTTTAATGTAGATTTTGAGAGGCCAGTGTCATGTGTGAGACTTGGACGTTCTAACATGTCATGATTTGAAAAATAAGAGTCAATATTGTTGTCTGTGATGTTCATATAGCACTCTCCTAGAGTATTTGTAAATGAGTATATGCAAATAGTATTTGCATTTGTTAAAAAGAAACTTTGAGAAAATATTGATCGTGATAGTTTGCTTAACTGTCATCCTCACTCGTGTCTTTTCTGTGTGCTGTTTTCATCGTATGTGTGGGGTAAAATAATAACTGTTCTCATGGTTTACATTTTCTGTTCTGTTTATTTGTCAAAAAATTGGTATTAATAAATGAGTAAGACAAGCCTTTTGCTGCATGTTTTTATGTAAACAGTTTGAAGACGTATTGCCTTTAAAATAAACTACTAATTCTGTCTGTAGATGGCAACAAATGATCTGAAGACTTTCGTAGTGATTTAAAGCTTTATTTCTGATTTTATTTTCAGTAAGAAAATTATTCTGAAATGTGTATGGAGTTTTGTTCTCAGCCCTAATCTGGGATTGATCCTCAAATAATGATCATGAAAGAATTGATTCCCATTAGCTTTATAACGTACCTTAATGTATTTGGTAGAAACTACAGTGTCAAGCAGATGTATTTGATTGTAGTTTACTGCTCAGAAATAATTGTACTGGAATGGATGTTATTGAAAAAAATTAGTAACATTGTGGTTACTTCTGGTTTTACAGTTTTTTTATATTTGATGTTTAACTTCTATAATTGATGTGTAGACAAATACATTTTATGCTTTGCTATGAAAAATACAATATCAGTTTTTCCATGTTTTAGATTAAATAAGATTATGAATCAGGTGGCCATTCAGCGAAAGAAGCATTTTGTTGAACGAGTGCACAGTTACTGGTTGCTTAAAAGACTGTCTAGGAATGGTGTTCCACTGTTGAGAAGGCTGCAGTCCAGTTTACAGTCACAAAGAAACACACAACAGGTACGTGACGTACTTTTTACTTATGAGTAAAAAATTAACTTTAAAGTAAAAACTTGCATACTTAAAAAACTCTTACTCAGGACTGAGTAAATTGTTTACCTTATTCTGAAGTGATATTACCTATATTTGCAATTGGGAATTATCTAATACTTTTTAATTTGTGAGATATTAAAAAAAAAATTGTGTGGATTTTTCTTTTGTTTTACTTAAATGTTTCAGAAAAATACCATCATCAAAACTGTCATAATATCATTATTTTTTGACTAGCATTGTGGTTTTCTGGAACTCATTACTCAATGAGTGTTCCAGGGAGGGTTTGAGGGGATGCCGGGACTGAAACCAAAACACCGTCGAAAGCTCAAAAAACCAATATTTATTACTAAGAGGTGGCCAGCAAAGAAAAAAATGGTAGACAGGAAAGAGGAGGGAAAACAAGCCCTCAGTAAACCCCACAAACACCGAGGTGTAACGTATGAGGTTATCTTACCAACTCCGAATGCTAAGGATTCTCTATAGCAGCTGTGTCCTCGGAGGGTCCGGCTCACACATCGCGGGTGTCCCCGCAAAAGGCAACGTGGTCCTTCATGTGAAGCGTGAGCCCCCCGAGCACGAGCCACCTGCTTTTTTATCCAGTTTGCCAGTGATGTCTACCTGGGCAGGTGTGGCCAGCACTGCCCAACCAGAGGCCCTCGGTCCGTCCCCCCATTATGTCAGTGGTGCCCCTTCTGCGCACGCGTGTGGACACTGGAATTTCCCCACACCTGCATGATGCACCTTGGAGGGTCTTCCCTTAATGAGTCTGGGGGCTTATTTCATCCTCCTCCTCTTCTCTTTCTCCTTCAAATGCCCTTGGAAGGCCATCAGCCAGTGGTGAGAGACCAATTAATTTTAGTTTATACAAAGTGCTACCTTCAAGGACGAAGTTCCCGTTTATGAGGCCTTGTTTTCCCATATGTTGGCAGGAAAAGTACAAACCACGGGTGGCTGGGCCAAACATAGACCAACAATAGCAGCGTCTACTTAAGCACAGATACAATGAGTTAGATTGAAAAAAGAAGTTATTTTAAATTCATCAAAAGGTGCAATGCATGTGTCATCTTTGACACTTGAAAAAAAAAACAGGTAAAGGGTTAGACAGCTAGTTTACAGTTTTCAAATTCAGATCCTTATTGCCCACCACATTCGGTAATAATAGAACAAAGGGCAAGTTGTTAATCAAGTTCAAAGACATGTTTCAACTTTTAGTTTCACTTTTGACACAATTGTGGGATTGTAGACAAGCATAAATTTATGCTGATACATTGTTCCACTAAGACCCATCCTAGCTACAATATGTCTGTGTTGGTTATAAAGTTGTACACACTTACCAGTCCAGTGCTGAAAAACATCAAAACAGAGACTCCAGATACTCTATTGTTCTGGTTTCAAGTCTCTGGGTAGCTTAAAAAATAATTAAAACTCGTGAATTGTGTGTATGAGTCTGTGTGTGTAGACCTTGAAATGCTAATGCATCGTGTTATGGAGCATCCCAGTTACCTTTTTATAACTGAACAGAATATGTAGTTGACTGTGTTATTTCCATTCTCCGGGTGTTTGACTTCCAGTGGAATTGTTCTTGTAAAATTTAGGAATTAATTTTATAATAATTCGCTTGTATTAAATTGAGGCTTCCCCTCCCCCCC
>VXAY01006085.1:1631809-1685150 GCA_013399855.1 Oxyruncus cristatus
CCCCCCCCCTTAAAAGCTGAACTGTTACTTTTAGAATTGTGCTTCTGTTTGCTGATGAAGTCATAAATGTCATAAAAATACCATGGTCAACACTGCTTCCTAATTATTTGATCAGTCATGTTTGTATGTGTGTATTTTTTTAGCTTTTCATGTGGAAAACTAATTAATAATTCCTAGAACAAATGAGGTTGAAAAGAACCTCTGGAAGTCATCTGGTACAACCCCCTTCTAAGCAGGGCCACTTCGAACAGGTTGCCCAGCACCATGTGCTGCTGGCTTTTGGATATCTCTAAGGGTGGAAACTCCACAGTCTCCCTGGACACCCTGTGCCCATGCTTGGTCATCTTCACAGTTTAAAAAAAAATGTTTCTGATGCCCATTCTCACTTTGTGCCCATTGCCTCTTGTACTGTCACTGGGCAGCACTAAAAGGAGCCTGGCTCTGTCTTTGCATCTTCCGTTCAGGTATTCATGTGCATTGGTGAGATTTCTACCCCCCTGAGCCTTTTCTCCTCCAGGCTAAACAGTCCCAGCTCCCTCAGCCTTTCTTCATAGCTGGGATTCTTAAATTCCATTAGGTGGATTCCTTTTAGGTGGAATTAACTTTGAATATAAATTGACCAATTGTTTATCTTTCTTCATTGCTTCTGTGGTGCTCCATTTTGATACTATTTTTTTGGGTTGTAATTTCTGTAAAATAATTTTATATTCTTCTTTTAATCTTTGACTAAGCTTCTACTTCTGCATAAAAAGTTTCTGTTCTGAAGAGTGGAACCTGGCAGTTACCTAATAATAGTTGAAATTCATTTATTCAGATAATAAACTTTTTTTTAACTGAGCTCGAGTCCTTAAAAAAATGGTAAAGTCAAGCACAGAAATGTTAGGGCTGTTGTGGCAGTATTTGTTATTGTCTGAAAAAATTACACATGCTATTTGGTCTTTGGGAAGTATGTTTTATACTGAAATAGCATGCAACTGGCTGCAACATTTCTAAATATTTAAATAGTCACTACCACAATAAAACGATTATTGTAATTGATGTTTGACTAAAATAAAATAAGCCTTAGATAGGACCTATTTAAAATTCCATTGCCTGTTTGCACTTCGGGACAAACACTATTTCTTTATTTTCTTTTCTAAATTTAGAATGATTCCTAAGTAAGGAAATAATGAAAAGATTTTTCCAAATAAATTGGAAGCTATTTATATTGGTCTGTTAAAATTAGGGCACTTCTGAGACTTCTTTTGAAAAGAAAAAAGCAAGTTTCAAGCTGAGCTGAATCTTAAATGATTTTGTTGATGAAAAATGTGTAGGTAGTGCTTTTCAGTGAGTAGCACGTGTCCTGTGTATGACATTGTGTCTTTTCCATAGCACCTTCAATATGTATTTATTAAAGCAGTCATAACTGCGAAGCATTTAGTGCGTTTAGTCATCTTTGCTACTCCCAAGTATAAACCAAATTATAATCAAGACCTTAATAAACAGCTGTGGGATAGCTGTTGTGAGAACACCTCAGAGTTTTTGAGGTAGAGATGATTGTTTTGTTTATTTCAATCCAGATGGGAAAACTCTTTTTATTTTGTGTGAGAGGTCAGAATATCAAGAAACCTAAATAGGTTTTCAGTCAATTAAGGAAACATAAACACTGATGTAATATAGATACAGAGGAGATTTTTTTTTCTTTTTCTTATTGTTATTTAAACTGAAAAGAAATCTTATGAGGAACCAAAAACCCTGAAAATGGTTTCAAGATGCCTGGTGGAATGTGGGTTTGATCCCTTCTCTTTGTTTACAAGAACAAATTTGACAAAGGGAGAGGCTTTCATGATTTATATTTACTTCCAAATAAATGTGTTCCAGAGCTCAGTGCTCTGATATGCTTTTGAAGGTGATGTTTATATCAACTTAAGAGTCCTGAACCAGGAGAGGTCTTGGCGTATAAACACTCCTCACCATGTGCAGGAACTGCACATTCTCTGAGAGAATGTTTTGTACTGTCACTTCTCTCTCCACCTAGAAATTCAGGAGAGGCATTGGAATACTTCTAATAAATTTATGTCCCCACTTGTTTTAGCTTTTTTTCTGTACTTAAAAAATACTTGAATAAAAATAAGACATGAAATTTAAGTGTAGAAGCCTATTGCTGCTGTAGTGAGGTTGGTTGAAAGGCAAAATTAGGAGAAATAAAGTAGAAGGTGGTGGTGAGTTAAGGTCATACCTGCACTGAAGGTTTCAGTAAGAACACAGGCTGCAACCAACTGAATGTTTTTGACTGATTGGCATACAAGTGCCAGCAGAGGGTCTTAATAAAACTAATTTTATTGCTCAAAGTCCAGTTTCATCACTGTAATTCTATTTTTGTTTTGCTTATATTAAGTTACAGTCTCTGTAAAGAGTGAGGCTGTTCTCATGTATTGACATCCAGCATAAGGAGGGATGTGTTGCTACAATATTCCTGATAGTATGCAGAGACTGGTAGCATATTCCTGGTGAGATCATTTCTCACTTGATGCATGTTCTGTGTGTAGACTTAGAAGTGTTTCCCTTTTCCTTCAGTATTAATAGATGTGTAAGTTTTAGCTTTGCTAGATAATACTACATTCGGCAAGAACTAAGTCCATGAGAAAATCATAGAATCAAAGAATGGATTGGAAGGGACCTTAAATATGCTCTAACTCCAACTACCCTGCCATGGGCAAGGACACTTTTTTCTAGACCGGATTGCTCAGTGCTCCATCCAACCTGGCCTTGAACACTGCCAGGGGTGCGATTATCCACAGATTCTCTGGGCAGCCTGTTCCAGTGCCCTACCCCCACAGTAAAGAATTTCTTCTTCATATCTAACTTAAATTTCCCTTCTTTCAGTTTGACCTCAGTATTCCTTGTCCTATCAGTACAGTTCCTGATTAAGAGTCCTTCTCTGAAAGAAGAGTTTCTTTATAAATTTTTCTTGTGTCATAAGCCAGATGAAACTTCCTGGCTTTCAGGACAGATATGGGAAGAATGACTTGGAAGAAGATAAACTCTTTACCAGAAACTTTCTGTTTCAGAAAGCTGAAAGTTTTGAGAGGAACTCTTTCTGTTTTAAGTTTTTACTGGTTGGAAACAGTACTCTTTTCAGCTTGCCAGTGCTCTTTTAATTTAATTAAGGTACATGTTGTATGTCAGATAATAAACAGGTAAGGGCAGAGGAGGGTTATCTTAGCTATTATAAACAGTCTGCCAACATAACTCTGCATAGAAGTGTAAAATAATTGGAGGCTTGCTATTAATCCCCAAGCCACAATGACATTTAGGAGCAGAATGAATGTATGCACTAAAAAAAGGCAAACAGGGTGCTCTTGATAGTTTGTGTCACATCTGCAGATTTAGGCGGATGTGCCTATTTTATGGAATGAAATTGATCAAACAACTGATTTGAGTAAAAGAGTTTTGTTTGCTTTTTGAGTGCAGCTGCACCTTGAGGTTTAGCCAAATACTTACGTGTCAAATGAACTACCCTAAGACCTGCTGTAACATTTTTTTCTTTCTGTATTTAAATTTCCTGACCCACCCTAAAACTAGTACGGTTTTGTTGACGGAGCTTTCAGCAGGCTCAGTTCCCCAGTTCCATAATTGTGTTTCATAAATTGTGCAGTTATGTAGGGAAAAAGAGCGACTCTGAACTTTTGCAAGCAAAGGGAAGACAAACCTTCCACTTCTGGCAATTACCACAACTTAATTTTGGTCCTGAAAAATAGTAGAACTGAAAAAATAATATAGCTGTGTCAGTTAAGAGTTCAGTTCTTTTGCACACATGGGATCTGTTCTCAGAGATGAAGGGGTGTAGGAGAACAGCAATTAGTGGCAGTGTAGACTTGCTTTTTCAGTGAGTCTCTGAAAATTTTAAGGAATTGAAAATGTGCATGTTACTTTTCCTTTCTGTCCGAGTTTACTTTGAACTGTTCTGACCCCAAACGGTTAAATTATTGTGTCTACATCAAGATTTAACTCCTTAAAAGAAATGATAACTTTCAGTTGTAATAGTCATTAGGAAAGGGAACTAGAAGTTTCTAACTCATGTTTTTAGGTTGGGGTTTTTTTGTGTGTTGTGGGTTTTTTTGTTGTTGTTTTTTAGGTTTAGGGGGTTTTTTCTTACTGAAAAGAGGAACAAACTGTTTTCAGATTGCTGTATTCTAATGCAGAGATAGTTGATAGTTAAGGATTTTCAACCTCAGTGAAGTCAGAGATTTGAATAAAACTAATTTTGTAGCTTTCATGTGTACTTGTCTTTACTTCTACAAAGTATATTAAGCAGTAAAATACAATGCAGATGATAGAATCATAGCACTGGTAAATATATTAGATAATGTTTTGAAGCTGCCATTTTTTGCAATTCTATTTTTTGAGCCTTCTGTCTCAAAACTTGCACAAGGTTCCTTAAGAGGACCTATGGAACTTCTAAATTGTCTTTCTCTTAAGGAGGTTATTGCTTTCAGTGTAATAATTTGTAATGTTGCTTATTGTTCATCTGCTTACTCACTTTTCTTTATTCCTCTGTCTTCTATTTTTTATAACTTATGGGATTTATTGTTTTCATTTTAGCTTTTAAATCCCCCCCCACAGAGATTACTTACCAAATGTGTTGCGTTATGCAAGTTACCGACAAGCATAGAAGATTTTTAATGTCTTTCAGAGACTCTTTTATCAAATATGCTCATTTTTTAAATCTAATAATAATTTTCCAAAGCAGATGTTTCTTTTGTGCACTTGGTATTAATATCAGGACTTCTGTTTCTTTATGTCCTCATATCTGGTGAATTATCATTACCATTTGAGTTCTATGTGCAGTTTTCCAATATTCTCCCTTTTCCTTTTGAAAAATAGTAAAGGCTAACAAGAAATGCTCTGGGTTTTGTATGTACAAATCAAACTATGTACTTCAAGTGTTTAAGCATTACTTACTCTTACAAATGTGTAAATTAATTGTGATCCATTCTCTTAAAGATTCTGTTACTGCATTACTTATCTGCAGTACAATTTGAAGTTACTGTATTATCTCATAAACAACTTTTCATCTCCTCTGTTCAGAAGCGATAATGATTTTGTTCTGTTACAAGTGTGTCCTAATTCTGCTGGGTGTGGGGGAGGTGGACTGTGTTGACCACAAGAATGATTTGTTTCTACCAGGCTGGAGTTTCTGAAGAAACTGATGGTGTTTTCCTGGTTTGAATTTTGATGCGAAAATGCCATATTGTATTTTGCAGCTTGTTATCTTTGTGGGTTGCTGTTTGCTGTGTTGCTCCTTCTCACGTAAATAGCCATCACCAGTTTATAGATTTTGGTTTCAGATAGACCCCTGAGAAACTTTAGAAGATACCCTGACTAGAGGTTTTCTTTTGTTGCAGTATGAAGCTTATAACCAAGTGCCATAAGACAGTAGTTTCTCCTTTCATGTGCATTCATTCCGTAATTGCATAAAACTGTCTTATAAAAAGAGGTACGCATTTTTCATTTAACGAAAACTGTGATTCCTTTCTTAGAGAGAAGATGATGAAGAAATGCAAGCCTTAAAAGAAAAATTGAAGTACTGGCAGAGGCTGCGCCACGATCTTGAAAGAGCACGTTTGTTGATAGAACTTATACGTAAGCGTGAAAAGTTAAAAAGAGAACAGGTAAATGGAGCACCTTTTAATTTAGTGAAACTTTTCTGAAGGAAATAATTTAAATATTTTCACATGTAGTTTTCAGTAGAAGGACTGCTGTCTTTTAATCCTTGTGTGGGGTCAAGGAGCATATGTGCATGCGTGCACTCAAACTGTTTAAGACATAAAATTTGCATAGAATCATAGAAAGGCTTGGGTTGAAAGCGACCTTAAAGATCATCTAGTCCCACCCCTCTTAAGTGAACAGGTACATCTTCAATTAGATCAGGTTACTCAAAGCCCCATCCAACCTAACCCTTTAATTTTCCCAGGGATAAGGTATTTACCACCTCTGGCCCACCTGTTCCATTGTAAAAAAAAATTCATTGTAAAAAAAAAAAATTACTCTTTACATTTAGTCTGAATCTACCCTCTTTTAGTTTAAAATTGTTGCCCCTTGTCCTGTCACTAGAGGCCCTACTAATCAGTTTGTCCCCATCTTTCTTATAAACCTCCTTGGCTGCAGTGAAGTCTCCCCAGAGCCTTCTCTTCTCCAGGCTGAACAATCCCGCTTCTCTCAGCCTTTTTTCAGGGAAGAGCTCTAGTCCTCTGATCATATCTGTGGCCCTCCTCTGGACTTGCGCCAACAGTTTCATGCTCTTCTTATCTTGGGGGCCCCAGAGCTTCATTCAGTACTCCAGGAGAGCAGAGTAGAGGGGCAGAATCACCTTCCTCAACCTGCTGGCTACACTTCTTTTGATTCAGCCCAGGACACAATTGGCTTTCTGGGCTGCAAGTGCACACTGCCAGCTCATGTTGAGGTTTTCATCCACCAATACCCTCAAGTCCTTCTCGACAGAGCCGCACTCGATGTGTTACTCCCCCAGCTGGTATTGGTACCTGGGGTTGCCCCAACAGATGTCAGAGTGGTTAAAGTCCCCATCAGACCACAAACCTTTGAGTGCGATGCCTCCTGTAGCTGGAACAAGAAGGCTTTGTCAATAGGTTCTCCTAGATCTGAAATAAAGGCCAACCACAGGGTTCCTTCTGTCACCTCGGTGTCCGCGCTTTCAACCTGCTTGTTGCTTTTCTTCAGAGACAGCTCTTCACATCTGTTCATCTGTTGGTGTAGAGGACAACCCCTCTGCCCTGTCGTCCTCTCTTGTCCCTTCTAAAGAGCCTGTAGCCATCAATACTCACACTCCAGTCATGGGATGCGTCCCACCAAGTTTCAATAATCACAACTAGGTCATAGCTCTCTAGCAGCACAGTGGCCTCCAGCTCTTCTTGTTTGTTGCTCCTGCTGTGTGCATTGGTATAGAGAAATTATTTAACAAGCCATTCTGTTAGATTTGGAAAGACAGTTGGTTTCTGAGGAAGTGTAGAAAGTTTGATCTGTTCGGGCTTTCCCAGTACATGTGGTTATATGGAGCTGCACTTTTATTCTTCTGTCACCAAAAAAAGAAACTGCATCTAAAGTCCTACGATATTCTAGAGTTAACATTACCAGGAGAAGAGATTAGAGGAAATGATAATGCCAAAAGATAAGATTTTATATGAAAACTGAAAGCAAAATATATGCACTTAGGGGGTTTTTGATGGTCCTTATTTATAAAAACACCATTCAGTGCTGGTAACTCTTTAAATGGTCAGAAAATTAAGCTACAGAGGAGTTGAAATATTGTCAAAAACACAAATTCTGAAGGATGTTCAAGTATTTGAAGATGTCGATTCTGTTGTTTTAAATTATTTTCTTGGAATTTACATAGAATATTGTCTTTCCAATTACTTTTTGTTTTGCTCTTTTATAGTATATAAGTGTTCATCAGATTCTTTATTTAACCTTTGAACATAGCAGTACAAATAAAATTTAATTCTAAACATATTTATTTAAATTCTTACTATTTTCACATTGTTGGTGATCTGTGAAGCTATTATGTAACATCTTTTCAAGGAAAAGAAATACATTTAAAAGTGGAACAGAATTCTTATATATGAAATACAAATTTGAGTTCTGGAAAGCTGAAGGAATGAGAGGTTTTCAGCTGATGATTTTATAAGGGAAAAAAAATCCATGTCAGGCAAATGCCAGTTGATACTGAAAGTAGTATTGAACTCATTTACTTAAAGGTATATTTTATTTCATATCTAAAGTATTATACTGTTGCTGCAAATATTACAGTATGTTAATGAAAAATGCTCAATTGGATAATTGTTACTTCTTTAGGTCAAGATTGAGCAGGTTGCTATGGAACTTAGGCTTACTCCATTCACTGTACTTCTGCGATCAGTTCTGGATCAGCTGCAGGAAAAGGATTCCGCTCGTATATTTGCTCAGCCAGTGAACCTTAAAGAGGTGTGTTTGCAGCTGTGTTTCCTGATGTTTAGATATGGGTTGGTGGCACTTCAGTACAAAAAACAAGTCATTGCATGCAGAGTTGGAAGCAATGTTACCTTGTAATCTTTATTCTAATAATTTACTGTGTGAGTTATGGTTTACTGCTATGAAAGCCTTTTATTATTTATATACCAAAACAATATCGGGGAAATGCTTGTATGAAATGATGAGTACATGTCGATATTTTGCAGTAAGATGATTTTGATGAAGCAAACTCTAAGGGTACCAAAAAGTAAAGCGTTAATACTGTGTTCTTATTTGCAGGTGAAACTAGACAGAGTATGTGAATATGTACATACACAACACGTAGATGTGTATACAAAACATGGGGACATGTCTATACAAATTAAATAGATGTGTGTGCAGATATTGTGTAGATGTCTGTTTATTATACATAGAATAATAGAATAATTATACATAGTAATGGAATCATTGGAAAAGACCTCCAAGATCATCAAGTCTAACCTTTGACCTAATACCACCATGACTACTAAACCATATTGCAAAGTGCCACATCCACTTGTTTTGAACACTTCAGGGACAGTGACATCACTACTTGCCTGAGGAGCCTATTCCAATGCTTAACCACCCTTTCAGTGAAGAAATTTTTCCTGATATCCAACCTGAGTTGCCCCTGGCATAACTAGAGGCCATTTCCCCCTGGGCCTGTCACTAGTTGCCTGGGAGAAGAGGTACATAAAACCACAGAATTCTAAAAACATACAGCTTCAGCATCTCTTAGTAAAGCTCAACTTGTTACCCAACGTGCAGAATCTTGTAATATGTAAACATCTGTTGGCATGCAAATATTTGCAATATCATGATGTGCAATTCTAAGCTACATTTTGAATTTTTTACACTGAAGTGTTGTAAAATATGTTTGCAATGTGTATCAGTTAACTAATGCTACTTTGGCTGTAATAAGACAATTTTACCCTTTTGTGTTTTAAATATTTGTTCAAAGGTTCCGGACTATTTGGATCATATTAAACATCCTATGGATTTCTCTACCATGCGAAAACGGTTAGATGCTCAAGGCTATAAAAACCTCAGTGAGTTTGAAGAAGACTTCAATCTTATCATAGATAACTGTATGAAATACAATGCAAAAGATACAATATTTTATAGAGCTGCAGTGCGGTTGAGAGATCAAGGAGGTGTAGTTCTCAGGCAAGCTAGGCGAGATGCTGAAGGAATCGGTTACAATAATGAAACTGGAATGCACTTACCTGAACGGCCTAAACTTGAGACACCTCAGCCTTTCTCTTGGGAAGATGGTAAGATGTTTTTTGATTATTTTTAAAAGTTGCATTTTTTCATTACATATGGTGTGTACATTCCATACACGTTTAGGTTTGTTGCTGTTTGCTGACTAGATTCTCCACTTCCTATTAAAAACAGTGCTTGAAAGATTCTAGTGTTTCTATTCTACTAGATTTGTCATTAAAATTCAGTGTTACCCAGATTCTGATTTTGGCAGTGTCAGAGCCTAATTTAACAACTTACATGGAAAAGATTTTTAAGCTGAGTGCTCTCTTTCACATGATTGTATATGCTTTTAAGCCATGGAAAGTGCTCATAAACTTCAGCACTTTCTTAAATAACCTACTCAATTAAAAAACAAAGCACATTTGTAATAGTATGATTTAAAAGTTATTCTTTCGACATACACAGTCTTCTGAAGTTTTGGCAGTGAAGGAGAATATTTAACGCATTTCTTTTATAACTGTAATTTTGTCCTTCTCTTTCACAAGAAGGAACTTGCCTTTTAGGGTGGGAAGGATTAATTATGTCTTCCTTCTGACCTTTTAATTCTTTGCTCTGTTACTTAGTTTTTTTGAGAAAAATGCTGATTAATAAGAATAGTAAATATATAGTAGGAATTAATGTCAACATTTCTGACTGTAATCTAAGTAGCTTTTTGACAATATCTTTTTATTTTGGCATGTGAATTTTACTTTTTTTTTTTCCTCCTGTTGGTATTATTATTATGGCAAATATTCTGGGAAATGCTACTAAATTTGCAACTGTGCATGTTTTGACTTCAGTGGATAGGTTACTGAATCCTGCAAACAGAGCGCATATGTCCTTGGAAGAACAGCTGAGAGAGCTGCTAGAAAAACTTGATCTGACCTGTGCAATGAAATCCAGTGGGTCAAGGAGCAAAAGAGCAAAGCTGTTAAAGAAAGAAATCAGCGTTATTCGCAACAAACTAAGTCAGCAACACAACCAAGCTCCTCAGATAGAATCAGGTATTGGAAGTTTTGAAGAAGAAAGTGCAGCATTAGAACAAGATGGAGAAGAAGAAGGTAAGATTGTAAACCAGGTTTAAATGAGTGCTGTTCTGAGCCTTTTAAGTCAGATAATGTGAATTAAAGAGTTTAATAAATGAATATTAATTTTAAATTTAAAATACTTATTTTAAATTAAAAATATGCATTTAAAATATGCAAATTTGTGCTTGATCCCAACAAATATTTTAAGAATAGAATGATCTTCTTAAAAAAACTTGCCTCCCTTATTTTTCACTACAGCAAGGCTTTTAGAAATATAGGTGTTAAGAAATGAAAGTGCAAACAGTCTCATATGAAAAGCAGTTGGAAATGCCTGAATGGAAAATATCTTTGTACTTTTGGAAATACAATTAAATGTCAAAATATGTATTGTGGATCATGTGAGCCTAGGTCAATAGTAATGAAAACTCTAATTGTTGTACTGTCTTTTGTAGCCTTTTTTTTATTCTCTACTCAGACTGGGGAGGAGGGTGGGTAGGTTTGGGGTTTATTTATTTACTTATTTATTTGAATAAAGCTAACTATTGATAGGACTTAATATTCTTCATGTTGTAGAATCGAGTCAGTCATATCTACCCAGCTCTTCCCCTTTTGGTTCTCTTCCTCCTCAAAACGTTTGTCTCAGAACTGTACCTACTCTTGGCTAATTGCCATCGATTTCAATGATAGCAATGTACTAGAAAGACCTAACTTCATATTTCAATTGAATATCATAATTTGCATTTTTAGCTTTCAGATGAATTTCTGAGGTCTTTATTGCTCGTTTTTAAATGATGCAAGAAAATCTGTCTCTCAAAAAAAAAAGTTCTATTGAGTTTGTTTTATGGTCACTTCTGAAAAATGAAACAACTTCTTTAGGAGTGTTAGAGATGTGTTTAATTTTGAATAAGTGCATTGAATAGGAGGAGGAAAGAGCTCAAGGGAAAGTGGAAGCATGGTAATAAATAAAACAATCTCTATCTGTTGCAGCTTGATGCTATCAAAATTTTTAAAAGGTGAAGTCAATAAAATGACTGTCCTTAACTGCCATTCAAACAGCAGTGTAGTGTTTAATTTTTAGTGTAGCTAAGAGAACACTTTCCAAACATATAACTTGCTTGAGATTTGAACAATGATAGAAAAAGCTTCCATGAATTGGCATATTATCTTGTTCTGAGGCTTTAAGTATTCTCAGAATGTTTAATGATCTCTTTTTTTTTTTTTCTTAATTTTGTGAGATTTTTAATCAAGTGATGGTGGTACTAAATCAGTTCTTTAGGAATGTAGCTTTGATAGCTAATGAATACACTAACTTTTTTTACTTGTAGCTTAACATTTTTATGTCACAGCCTTTCACTTCAGCTGTTTATCAAAAAATAGTCCAAATGAGCAGTAGCAGTTTTCTTGTATTTACAGTATGCTTTTTAAACAAAACATAACAAAAAGCATGATCAAGGCATTGTTTTTATAGTTCTGATCTAGTGACGAATAATTAATTCAAATTTCAGTTCTCAAATAGAAGGTACTTAAAGGAGTAAAGAAAACAAATTGCCAAAAAAAGATGAGGAATGTAGAAGAATACTGTGCCCAGGATCTGCCCACTGACTTTGGAAGTGCTGTGAATTACCCCCTTGCAATTCTGTTTTCAGTCTCTGATCATGTGAAAAATGATGGTACCGGAATAATCCCATGAAATTTAGGTTTTATTGGCTAAAGAATTCTCAAATGGTTTTATGTTCTTAAATCTTTTTGTGAATATTTTCTAGTTAATTTTAAGAAAATCTGAATTTGTTCACAAAGAACAGTCATCTTGGACATTCTAAACTACAGGCATTTTTAATTGGTGGTACTTTAAATGTGCTTATCCAACTGTACATTTTATTCTACTGTCTTCCTGAAATACTGGTTACCAGTTCTAATACTTGTGTGCCAACAAATGACATGAGCATAGTCACACTGCATTTTAAAAATGTATTTTTAGTGTGAACTGTGCTATTAAACCTTTAACAACAGGGTTGAGATTTTCCTGCACTTAGAATTCATTGATTTCCAAGTAAACATAGCTGGGCCAAACCCAAGCAATATAGACATATTCCCTGCAAATAGAGGACTTAAATACTTGGAGGTTTTATACCTTTTTTCAGGTGGTAGAAAAATTAATTAAGTTTTAAGTATTTTATGTGATAGCATAAATAGTGTGTTAGTCTCATACAGTTACTCTAGAATAAGTATTTCCTTTCTTATATTTCAGAATACTCTTTTGGAAGCTAGAAAGGTTTTAACATCTTTTTGAGTTGATAATTATGGGTTAGGACATCATTCTGTTTGAATTCAGGCATGATGCGGTAGTAGAATGTTTATTTTCTTTCCCAATATTTGGGATGAAAAACTGAAACTACTTTTACTCACTCACAGTTATATCTCCATTGTCTTTTCCCAGCATGGATTTAGTGGAACTTACTGGGACACAATCATGTTAAAATAAATGGTGGCGGGGGGGGTGCTGGAGAAAAAATGGTAGAGGGTGGCTTTTCTGATTTCTCCTATCAAATCTGCATTGTCAAGTGTGTATTTGTCAACTAGTGGCTAATCAAGCTGTAAGATTTTGGAGGTCTTTTTTTATCCTCCTCCTCCACTATTTCTTTTAGGTAGATAAAACTTCTAACCACACCTGTAAAACCAGCTTTACAAATCTTGCCTTCCAGTAGATTTTACAACACATTTTAGCTCACTGTAGTACATCAGGTTAAAAATACTTTTTTCAGTGTTTATGTAGTGAGAATTTTTCTTAGGCAGGTAAGGTGAATATTGATAAGGTGAAATAGATAAAATTATCAAAAATTTTACTTGAATGGCAGTATAATTGCATTTAACAGATAATCATCCACCACCCCAACTTTCTAATAAAAAAATAGATTGTGTAGTTTTTAGTTAATGAAACTAACACAACTGCATGAGAAGTAAGAAGTATTTATCCAGGTATAAATTGTTAACACCAGCTATAAACACCTACTTTTCTACCCCTGTTACGTTCCCAGTATAAAAGTAGGAACTACTAACTAGGACAGATTGTTGCTAGACAAGTTTTGTTTTTAAAATGTTATGCTTTGTTTCCAGACAACAATTTATTTGGTGGGCTGGACATTTATAGTGAGTTTTATAATAGACTTTATAACTACAAGTTTTCAAAAATCACACTCTATTTATAATTTTTTCAGGAGATAAATCTCCCCCTAAACTTGAACCATCAGATGCATTACCTCTTCCTTCAAACTTGGAGACTAATTCAGAACCACCAACCCTCAAACCAGTAGAACTCAATCCAGAGCAGAGTAAGCTTTACAAAAGAGTAAAATTTGATAATGAATTATATAGCACTTCCATTCAGAAAGAAATAAATGGACACACTCCAGAACACTTACTTGACAGTAATCTCAATGAGTCGACTGTTTCTGCTGTAGCTGAGTCATCAACTGATGTAAACAGACGTACATCCATTCTCTTCTGCAAATCGAAAAGTATAAGCCCCCAAAAGTCTGCAAAGAACACTGAAACCCAGCCAACTTCTCCACAGCTAGGGACCAAAACCTTTTTGTCTGTAGTCCTTCCAAGGTTGGAGACACTTCTGCACCCAAGGAAAAGATCAAGGAGTGCATGTGGAGATTCTGAGGTTGATGATGAGTCCCCTGTAAAGCGCTTGGATACAGGTAAATGTTTACCAAACTTATTTGAATGGATGCATCTGGAAAGTTAACATACCTGTTATTTTCTTTACATACATGTGATTGTTAATCTTCATATTTTAGCACTTAGAACAGGTTTTCCTCATAGTTGAGTTCAGAAAATGACGGATGTTTTTTTGTGTTGGCCCTATACAATTAGACTTTACTGAACCAAGTTTTGGTTCTTTGGTTCCATGATGCAGTTTTCAATATTACACGTATAGGTGGGTGACTTTTTTATTTATTTCCTTTTGTTGAAACCAGTAGGAAAGATGAATCAGGAGGTTTTCTGCAAATTCCCTTTTAAATTACATGGAATTCACACATGGTGCCAAAACCAGAATTCTTATAAAGAGGGCCATGAAAAATACATGTTCTATGTATGACTTCATTTCACTGTATTGTTACTCTAAACATATTTTCACATTATGAATCTGATGACTGTGTATGAGGTGCTTTGTATATCCATGTATTTTAGGGAGGTGTTAAAATCCCAAGGTATAATGACACTTCTTGTGGCTTTTTCTTTAGTCTGTACACTTAAAATAAAGTTGAAGAATCGAATTGTAAGGTTATGCTCTTAATGGGACTTTTCTAAAGAACATTTTAAAGAGAACATTATCCTGATAGTTTAGGTGCAGAACAGCTGAAGGCATTAATTACACCTTTTCTTAGCAATGTAGTTCTAGTTATTTGAGAAGTTTGTATAAAATATTTGAGGAAGAAAAGCAGCATAAGGAAATTACAGACGCATATTTCCTTAATGTCATCCATGGCCATTGCTACGACTTTTATATTGCCTTTGAAATAAATACTCTGTTGCATTATCCTGTTGGTAACCGATATGCATTTATGAAAACAGCATGTGGGTTTTTTGTCTTTGATTGAAAGAGATAGGAATTTATTTTAACATTCATTGGGAAGATGTGCTCCAAAAGCGGAGGAGTGTGTGTGTGCGTGTGTGTTTAAAAAGGGGGGTTTGGCTGTTTTTTAGGTCGTTCCTTTTCCTTTTTTTTTTGTTTTGTTTTGTTTTGTTTTTCTTGTTTGAACCATGGGATTTTTTAGGGTGTGGGGGTGGTGCTTGTTGGTTGTTTTTTAGAATGATCAAGTGAGCATTAGAAAAAGTTAAGTAAGATTTGGTGGAGGGAAGTGTCATTTATATTTTTGGGGTTTTGTTTGTTTTGCCTTTTTGGAAAGCAAAAAAAGCACCTTCCATTGCTTTTCATAACAGCTTGGAAAGAGTATGCAGATTTGATTTGGTACTTTAGTTCTGAAGTAAGAACAAAGTGAAGGTAGTGTGATGATATTAATAAAGATTAACTTATTTTGTTATATAAAAAGCTTTGGTTTTCCAATATTCTAATTTGCCAATCTGTAATCTGGATAATTTCGTTATGTACCTGTATACAGATTGCATTTTATCACACACACAGTGAATCGTTTTGTGCTTGAAGACACATTAGTAGTAATTTCTTGAAATTTTAATGTTAAACACTGTGAATTGTTTCCTTGAAGAAAAAAAAATGTTTGGGTTTTTTTCTTTTTTTAGGGAAAAGAGCAACAAAAACAAAACCAGATTTCTGAATATATTTTGTTCCTTTTCTCTCTCTGGATTTAGATGTATGTGGGTCAAATATAGTTTGGTTATCTTCAAAACAAACAACCCAGTTACAGGAATAAAATCCAAAGATTAGAAGGTTTTTTTATTCTTATTTTAAAACAAAAATATGTAGTCTCTTCCTGAAACTAGTGAAGATACATACAGGATTAAACTTATGTAGAACTAATTCTTAGGGTATTTATAGTTAAGATTTGTACTTGTTCAAGAAGAGACTATGTATGTGAATTGAAACAGTTTAGCCAATTAATATTCACCTGAAAATGTTCTAGTTGTTCCTTAATAGTATCCTGGTTTTTAAGCATATACGGTTCATACAGATGTGTCAGCTTATCTGATCTTATTCCTGTGATCCATTTTCCTGTTTGCAGCCAAACATTTTGCTTTCACGTTGGAAATTTTATTCCTTGTGTTATTTTCAAATTTGTGTCTCCACAATAATTTAAGCAATTTGCAGTTGGCAACTGCTTTGAGTTACAATTCAGCAGGAAACCAGCACAAACCTCAAATGCTTTCCAAGATTTAAAACCAGTTGTGTTGTTTTGTGTATGCAACTGGTGTGTTGATTCATGCCGATCTCTGGTTTATGATAAAAATAGATGATATACACAGTAATATGTTTTTTTTATTTGGTTATTTTTTGCAAGATTTAATGTGACGCTGCAGGTAAAGATGTTTTTTATTCAGTAAAATCCAGCAGTCGTGAGCCTTTACCTCCAAAACCACCCAATCATAGAAAAAAACATGTTTCAGCCTTGTTGGATGCATTCTTGTGAGTTAACAACTTGATGAGCAATTCCTGTAGTTGAAAATTAATTATTGCACAGTTTTCTTTGACTGGTATCAATGTTAAATATGTTCAATACTACTGGATATAGAAAAAGTCTTAAAAAAAGACTTGGCTTAATATGCAAAGCATTGAAGTTTTCACATGGTGGAGAGCTGCACTGTCACATCTTTTTTTCCTTCTTATCTGTTCATAACCAGTATGGGGTTTTTTTGGTGTTACTTAAGGATGCCTTGTAGTTTCTGTCCCTCACTGTAATCAGCCTCCTCCTTACATGTCACTCCTGTATTCTTATATGAAGAGGTTCAAAGGAAGACTCCAAAGCTTATTTAGTTTAGTACAATCTCACCTACTTTGTTGTTTCGTTATTCTTGTCGACTGTTTTTTATTATGCTCTCTTAAATTACATTTGGGGTTGGTGTTTTTGCCAGTTAGTTTCAAGAAAGACACATACAGGATCCACTGACACTACTTTGTGGTGTCCCGTATGTTGTTGGCTTTCATACACAAAATAATTATTGAAATGCTAGCGTTTTTCAGAAATAGGGGACTATTGAACAGTATGACTTAACCTTCAAAGAGGACTGAAAGCAGTTCACTTTAATACCCTGACCTCCTTTTATGTATGAAGTTCTAAAATATATGAAGCAATAGTGTAATGTAATCTTAAATTTAAATTTCCTAGTGCTCTACTAGGGCATTATCACAGACAGAACACATCTGTCTTGGTAGTTATTGTGTGGAAACTAACAGCTACATGGTGGAGAGATGTGCTTAGAAATTTCCCATACATACTTGATGGATCTTGGATTTGCTTCATATGGTATCTAGCAATTTCAAAAAGAAGATAGGTTATTTTTACTTGGGTCACATCAGAGATTGATGTGTGATTTTTGAAGGTCGGGCATGTCAAATCTTAACTGTGACAAGTTCAGTGACCTTTTCAAAATACTCATTGTATTCTTACCTTGCTTATTTGTTACAAAGATTAATCCTTTTTGGCAGGAAAATAGTTGGTGCAATTATTGCATCTGAGAAAAAATGACACTAATTAATGGATAGAAGGTAGATTTTACTGACCATTAAAACACGTGCCTCTATCAGTTGTGTATAGTTAAGATAGCAAATGGAACATGTTTTTGTTTTAAAAAAACCTTTTAAACAATGCAAAAAGCTAGAGAAGGTTCATGTGAAATCTCATGTATTTTGAAGTTATCAGTCACCTTTAAGCTTTCATAGTAGCTTTACGTTAGTAATTCACAGTTACTGTGTTGGTATTCTCTATTTTAATTGAAAACCAAGTATTTAAAATATACTGTGCTAAAGTAATCATTTTAACTTATTAGGACTTCAAATAGTGATTATTATAGTGCAACACACGGGGTTTTTCTTATTTTTTGGCCAAGTAGCAGTAATGGAAAATTTCAGTGAAACATATAATTTACTTAGTATTCTTGCTTCCAGCTACACATGTTTTCTCAAGGCACTGAAGTAGATGTAAGCAAATATTTATAATATGGATCACTGAATTAGAATACTTCACACAGGAAAGAGCACAGGTTTTAATGTTTTTATAATTTCTTAATTCATACTTTGCAGTTATCATTGTACAACAAACATAATTATACCTTATTAAATATACTAGTAAATGTTGGGCTGACTTTGTTTCTGCTCAACTTCCACAAAATGGTGGCACATAAAAATGGTCTGCAAGTACCCTGTATGTGAATTCCATTCACATTTGGTAGAATTTAATGTTTTAGTGATGACCACTATTGCCTAATTTCATTTGGGACGATAAGGATAGAGATTATGTCTGGAGTGAAATGGAACACAAGTTATTTTTTTAATTCTTCAATACGTGTTATTTAATAAAGCTTTCACTCTCTGGAACACAGGCTAATCTGACTAAAAGTCAGGCTTCATTTGTGCAGCGTTGAGTTACCAGTTCTCTAAATGGAGGAAATTAAAGTAAACATGCATATCTAAGAAATGTATGTCCTCTGACGAAATGATAAACTTAATTAGAGATTCCTCAGTGAAAAGAAATCCAAATTGGCGTAATTGCTCTTCTGGTTAACATAGACAGGAATGACAGTGTGTGTGTATATATGTTTATATTTGTGAGTAAGGTGCAGTAATTTGACTAAATCTATTGACAGATCCACAGTCCTGATACTTTGAATTAAAACTACTTGTTTTCTTTAAATGCATAGAGATTGTGAAGTCTGATTTGAAATTTAGTTATTTGAGCACTTAGCAATGTCCAAGACATTCAGCTACCTACCTTCAGGAAATTGAAAAACATAAAACATTTTCAGGTGTATATGCAAGCAAACAGAATACTGGAGATTGTGAAGGCCTAAAAGGAATTATCCCCTGGCTTGTTAAATTTGTGAGTGTAGAGACTATGGCAGCCTGACTGCTGAGTTGTCAGGATAAGTTTGGTTGGGTTTTTAATGAGTTGATAGTCCACTGAGAAAACCATTTGCTAAGAAAACAAATCAAATTAAGGAGAGGAACTGGAAAAAAAAAAAAAAAAAGAAAACCTGGGGACTTTCTTAATTTTGTTTTTGGCCCACTCAAAATTTAGGCAGGAGTTTTGGCAACTCTACTAAAATTTTTGCCAATTTAGTTTGTGGGCACTTTTGAAAGATAGAAGTTTTTTGTAATACATTTAGAATAAAATAAGTTTGTAAGGCAGAAAGAGGGGGAAGGAAACTATTTTATACCAATCAGCACTTGCAATGACACCTAAGAAGTTGGGTTTATTTCATCTAAAGAATCATAGTATTAACTTCCTTATCTTTAAAAATCCCTATATTATTTCTTGATTTATGTTATTAGGATGGAGGGAATTTTGAGCAACATAGTTAAGAATGGTGGGGTTGACAAACACTTAGATAAATGGGGAGTTTGTGCTTTTTTCTAGGCTTGTGAAGTGTGTGCATACATAATGTATATTATACACTAGTATTTTGTAATTTTTTCTTGGGTCTTCAACATGTTGGTTTCTTTGAAAGTACTGTCTTTTGGGTTATTTTGTAAGATATTAATTATTGGTACCCAACTTAAAATTGCTGTGTTTTCTAAGATGAAATAACCGAATCTTCCCTAATAATAAAGAAATATTCTCTTTTATTCTGTTTTCTTGATGCTGTGGAACCTTTTACTGTATTTTGGTATTTAATCTTTCTTTTAATATTTAACTCATTTCTTGGCTCAGGTTTGGCTTTCTAAAAAAATTAAATGTCATAGTCCCCTCTGTGCTTTATCTATGACATTTAAGACTATTTTTTCTGTGTGGTGCAGATGGTAAACAGAACTGTGGGATTTATTGAAGATAATTTTGAGATCCACCCTATGCTTTTTATATATGTGTTCTTAATTTATTCAAGACACTTGCCATGGTGTTGAAACTGAGTGTAGATGACCTGCCTTCAAATTCACGGCTTAGATATCATGAAGTCCCCTGTAACAAGCACACAAGGTACCAGAGTTGACCCAATCAGCTGACCTGTTTGGAACATCATGGGATCATAGAATAGTTTGGGTTGAAGGGCCCTTTAACGGTTGTCTAGCCCAACCCCCACGTATTCACCTACAAGTCTGAGTTAAGAGATAGATGATAGTAAAAAGTAATCCAGTGACTCCTACAATAACTTCGTGCACTGAACCTGTCAGTCAAAAGTATCAGTCATTTAATGAGTGGAAAGAGTGGGACAGTTCACAGTATGCTTGCCTGCAAATTAATGCCTCTCAGAGGTTTGTGCATGGATTTGTAGTTTGTGGGTTTTTTTCCTTTCCCCATTTTTCCACCCAATGAGAATAGATTATGTAGTTGCATGCACAGAGGGATGTCTTCCATAAAGAGTAATTATGGTAGGTTGTGCTCTTTCACTGTATCATACATGCAGTCCAGTATTTTGGGACATTTTTAATTGATAGCTCTCTGTGTTTCCCAGTGTATTACCCAGATTTAGTTTCTTTGGTGTGTACATATTAGGAAGATATCCCATACAAAGAAACATGTATTACTCAAGAATAATAATACTTGAAGTTGATTCAAGTGTTCATTGGCCATGTCATAACTTTGACAGGCCATGCTGTCCTAACGTGGTAATGCTCCCCCACTTACATTTTCCTCTCTCTTTTCCTTCCTTTTTTTTTTTTTCTGTTTTCTTCCTGGACTTTTCTTTTTTCCCTTCCCTCCAAAGCTGTAATAATACTGTTGTCACTCAGAAATTACTTCCCAACAGCATGTCATTGGAAAAAACCTGAGACAAAAGCAGATGCTGAGAACTAACCTTCAGTTGATAAGCATGGCTAAGTACTCCTGAGTTCCATAAAAAGCTCTTGTAGAAAGATAAAAGTATTTTTGGTCTGAGGGGAAAAAAAACAAACAACTATAGATTCATCTGATTGGAAACAAAGATATGAACATGCAAGTCAGCCTTATTTTAACTGTTTTGTTCAGTGTTGCCTAAAAATAGCAAGGCTGGGATGGTATTTAATAGCTCTTGATTATCTTTGCTTGCTTCAAGCACTGTCAGGTTGACTGAATGAGCAGTGAAACATCTCATTTGGTCTTTGCAGCTCCTTTCATGGAAGCCAGGAAGATGAGAGTCTTAGGATTGCAAGCACTGTTAATTTTTGCTAGGATGGCATAAGTTTTGTTTTTTTTTTGTATGATGTTTGCGATCTCTGAAAGGATTCAGATCATGCACTTCCTCAAGTACACTGCAAGCTATCATGGAAGGAGGGTGTGAGCACTGGATGCTTTATACTGAATCTCGTGCATTTTTTAGTCTCCCTTTGAGAAATACCTCTCAAGGTACAAAAGGCTTGGAAAATTAGGACCAGGAATGCAGCTGTGTAACTTAATAAAGTGATTCAAAGATTCGCAGTTTTACTGTGTTGTCCTGTATGTCTTCTCAGGAGTGGCGGATCTCTGGTAAATATTTCTGCCTTGATTTTTTTTTTTTTTAGGTAGCAGCTTCAGTTTCATTTTCTGTCCCCTATCCTAGAATAAGGCACACGTTAAGAACCAGTTTTTCTAAATAGCCATAAAAGGCAAATTAAAAAAAAAATAAAAAAGTAAGTTGGTTTTATTTTTAATAGAGTAGGATGACTGGACCTGCTTACATATGAGAGCTCTGAAGTTCTCTGTCCATCTGTTTCCTTCTCTTCAGATACAATACCCTAAAGTTGTATTCTCACAATTACAGGGAAACCCTTACTTTCAAAGAAGAAATGTTTTGATAAAAGCTCTCTGTAAAATCTGTGTAGATAGTAATTTGTGAAAGGGTAGTTTCACTTAGGAATAGCTCCATTTAGGAAATGGAACAATTTCCCTTTGTACGTCCTCCTGGGCTGCTCTGAAAGACTGCTAGGCACTAGGTTTTTCATGCAATATATTGATAAATATTGATGATGTTTTTTCATTCCATAAGTTGAGAATTAAAATAATCTTTATTGATTTAAGTCTTCAAGAAATCTGTTTTCTTTCTTCTATATCAGGGGTTTGTAGAGAGGAAATAGAAATCTTCAAATGGAAAATATGTAAGAAAGTTTGTTTTTTTCCAAAGGATCTTTTACTGTTTGTGTTTATGCATAAATTAGTAAAAAATTTTTGGAAAAAAGATTCTGATCTTAAATGCTCTTAAGTAGTCTTTGGTCCTAAGTATTACTGACTTTCTGTAGTAATTTCTTGGTTCCTGAATGACATTCCATTGATCTATGGGTGATTCAGACACTTGAAGCTTGTATTTTTGCCATCATCTGTGTATATTTTATGTGTCATAAATTTTATAAACCAAAGCTGATTGAAGAAGTCAGTTTGTAAAGTTAGTTTTAAATTCTTCAGGTTTTGCGGTGGGGGGATTAGTGGCATTTTCTGCTATACTGCTGCTGTTATCATCTGTACCACTGGATCAGCTGATACGATCTTGGACAAAGTTGTAAAACTTTTTTTGAGTAACATTTCTGCTTGTATGTTCTTTTTTCCTTTCAGGGTTTTCTGGAATGTTTTCAAACTCCTCCACTAGTGTTGCCTCCCACTTGCGTATTTTAAAATGTCTTGAACAATCATCCTTCAGTACAGTGATCCTATTGTAGTGCAGAGCAGTATAACAATCCCTATCTTATGGAAGCTGTAGTTATTAAATGTTTATTAGTTTTCCTTTCTGTTGTACAAATCAGATTCCGCTGTTGTAGCAGAGTCTCATCTGGTTAGCCAGACACACTTCTTATTCCCAGATTTAAAGAAAATTTGTAGTTACAGGATGAATTCTTAAGTGTTCTTTTGGAACCCATCAAACTGAGCATTCATTGAGCCACCAAACTGTGTTCATTATGCGTTACTTAAACCTTCAAAGGTGAATTTTTTCTGGTTAGGATCTTGAAAGCTACTGCTGTTTAGTGTGCAGGTGCCACATCATGGGCTCACATTGAGCTGTCTTTACTATCTTTAGCCAAGACCAAATTTGAAACAAGTTTGAAAAGCTTTATTTCCAAGGGGACTCTTCACGCCAGACTTTCATAGTCTACGTGAGTAACTGGCTCCTATTTTACCTGCATACTGGAGACTGTTTTAAGCACTGTAAACTTGGATGTGCTCAGACATTCATCTGTGTATTCTGAAGAGCAGAATTGTGTTTAATATTCTTACAGCACTTCAGATTTACTGTTTGAAGACATTTATAGAGTTACTCTAAGGTTCACTTTTTAAAAACTCTGTGGATGCTTTCCTATTGCTGCATTATGCCCATTTTCAAGGTTTACCTTTTTTAAGAATACAGTAACTTCTGTTTATTTATTACCTTAAAGTATTCCTTTATCCTGTCTGTTCATATATAAATCCCCTTAAATCCGTGGCATCCCCTTTCTTACTCTTACTGGACGTATTTTTAGGTACATTTCTAAACCATATTCTTGATGCATATCATGCATGTGGAGGTTGCATTCTGTACTTTCAATGGCTTTCATTATTTTCTTTTTCAAGAAAGAGACCTGAATCAAAGTGGAACTTGTTATTTAGATTGTCTCTTTTAGCTGAGTATTAGTGTTAGAATTCATGGGACACTTGTGTCATTCTCACTGTCTCTGGACAGTGCTGTAAGGATGGCTTATTTATTTGAAAGCTCTGTTTCCTTTCAGAGAGACTTAATGGCTTTTTCACTGTCTTCCAGGTTCTCATATTAACTAATATCATGCTGGGTATTTATCTCTTTGGATCCTAATTATTTTCTATTATCCTCAACATGGAATGGAATTCAATTAAATGATCATTTTGGAACGCAGAAAGACAATTACATTTGAAGTAATTATTTTGGATCATGTTGGAGACACCACCCATCCATAAAACAAACAAACAAAAAAAAAATAGAAATGAACACTCTTGGAGGAAGTCTTTGACATATATGAAACTATGCTCTTCATTCAATATATTGCCCCATTTCCGTAAGTTACAAAGTTGTGCGTGTTGTAGTATATGTGACACAGGTTGGTCGCAGAGTTTTACCGGTCCCAGCGTTCTTATTCCCAGAACATGTTCTGTGAGAACAGATTAGTTAAGAAGGCTACTTCTCCATCCTCTTCCCTTCCCCCAAAAAAACAGTCTCATCTTCCTTGGAGAAGTGACACATAAAAAAAAAAGTTTATTTCAATAAAATATACATTTTCCTTTAATGTATATATATTTAATGGAGACTAACATCACTGGTTCTGGGTAAGTGCACAAATCAGGACTTGATTAGTTCTTACTTGGTAAAATGAACCTAAGTGCTGGTGCACTGTGTACAGCCATTTTTTGCAATGTTCCCCATGTTTTAGTGGTTGAATCTCAGCTGTTTAGTTTTAGTACAGCACTTCATCTTACATTTGTATATGCTTGGTTTTGCATCAAGCATAGTAGAGTTTTGATTGCTTTAGAATAATTTGGTACAAGTTTGGCTTCTTTATTTTCACTTCAGCAGAACCATAAGATGTGATTATAGTCTGAAATGCACAATTCTGTATTTTGTGGCAGCATTTGTACATTCATGGAGAATGCTGTGCTGCTCCTTGGGCTACCCTGAGTTTTGTTCTCTGTCTTTTTTTCCAAACTTCTGTTGTCTTTTGGGAATTACTTTTTCCTGCTTCCATTGATTTGATGTGGGCAACAAGATTCTAATTTGCTTGATGTAGGTAGTCAGTGAAAGTTTTAATTGCAGTTTAAGAACAAACTGCTACTGTTGAGAAAAAGTTAAAACTTTGCCTGATAAGTAAAGTTTTCAGCACAGTGAGAGACCTGTGGAAAAGTATTAAGCTGATCATCTTTGCCTTACTTTTTTTTCTTCTTAATTAGCATTTCTTTGTTTTTCAAATGGTTGTTATATGCCATGATTGACAAGGAAGTATACTTTCCATGTAAATTGAAGTTGAGCTGAAGATTAGAAATGGCAGTAACCTTGCATTTAGGGTTGATAGCGGGCCTTGTTATTTGTGAATTCCCTTTTTTTTTAAAAAATTGAAAAAAGTTGAATTCTGCCTCTGACAATGGACTGCTTTTTTGAAGAAACTTAGGAAGAGAGTGGGAAAGAAAAAGTAATTATCCACTAATGTAAGGTTTTTAGTTTGATCTTTAGGACTTCTTATGGGAGGGAGTTGTTGTCAATCAGGGATGCTGGTGAGGGAGTATGTGTAAGAAGTTCAGTACCTGACATGGTACTGAGTTTTGTAATGATCTAAAAGAAACCAAATTCCAAACTATAACATACATAAATGTAGAATATCTGCTTATTTTTTGCACATCAGTGCTACTGCCATAAAGCACTTAGATTTTATTGCCTGGGTTAGAAGGTCACCTGGGAACTGCTGCATCTGTGACGAGATATGAGTGTGTTTGTTTTAAGTAAGAATTGAAGTCTTCCTTTCTTAAAATAATGTCTATTCCCTATAATTTCTGAAACATGAACTGAATAAAGTTGAGTCCTATGGATTGTGTAAGCTCCTGTGATTTGGGGCTTGATACTCAGGAAAATTAGTCCTGCTGATAACCTGCATATACTTTGCTTTTCGTACTTCCCCAAGCCAGAGAGAAATATGTCTGAGAAGTTTTAAATTCTTGTGCACTGTAATATTCCTTATTTATAAGACAATTTGGGAGTTTTTTTCCCACTTGTGGTAGTTTAACCACAGCTGGTAACCAAGTACCACCCACACACTCACTCACTTCCCCACTCCTCCCTCCCCCGGTGGGATGGGGAAGAGAATCAGAAAAAGGTAAAACCTGTGGGTGTAGATAAGAACAGTTTAATAAATGAAACACCTTCCGCTTTCACAGTTAATTGGGAACCTGAGGTGTGCTCTGATTCTGGTAGCAGTCATTACGTGATCTGTCTTTAAATTTAAAATTCAGTCTGGGATCTGACTTGTTTCTGCTGATAGCTGATTCATATTAGCTAGATGCCTGAATGATAACTTGAGTAATCTGTCTCCAGCTTGTGGCAGGATGAAAACAAAACAGTTTATACACGTTACTTGAAAAATAAATCTGACAGGATATTGAAAAATAAAAAGTAGTTATTTGCAGAGACCTAAGATATCTCCTTTGCAGAATGTGTTTTCAGCTTATTATTTCAGATGCCATGTGAAGTGTACTGTGATAGTGTATAGGGAAATCTCCACATAGTCTAGGACTGAAGTCTCCACATAGTCTAGGACTGAATTCCTTCTTAATCTCCAACTATTTTTACCGAGTTGCTGAGAATGAAAACAAGATTAATCAATAGCATGTAGTTTGGTGCTTGACACTCAGGACAGTACTACCTTTATCATTTTTCTTCTGTTAAGAAATCAAAGGCAAATATAGCAGTTACAAAACAGACACTTAAGTAAATGTGTACAGTGTCAACTAAGTGACAATAAAAGAGAATGCTTATCTGTAAATCTCTCAGAACATAAGTAAATTCTCCTTTTTCTGTTAGAAATCTAAAATCCTGTTGATAATCCAAATGGCAGGTCTCCTGGGGTGGAGGGGAAAATCCCTTAAGTCACTGTATGGAAATGCCTTGATAAACAACTGGATTGTAGAAAGTAACTTGCTAACCTCAAGTTCCTTAGTTGTCACCCTTCTTTGCAAAGGTCTTTGTAGCAAACAGACTGGAAGAATTAAACTTAATAAACAAAATTCTGCCATTATTGTTTTATACTAGAATGCTCTGTGAAGGGGCACATGAAGGTACATAACCTTATTTGACTATGTCTGAATGTACAAAGATCATGATGATGTTCAAAACTTTGGTAGTACTAGGATGGCTGGCATGGGTAGCTCTTTCTTGCATTGTGGGAGGTGTGCTCAGAGTTGAATTTTTTAAAGGTTTGTTCTCTTAGTAGCCTACAGTTTGCAGTAGCTGACTATAGGCTAGTACCATTGCCTTTAGCCAGTGCATTTCTGATGATACTCTAGAGTCTCTGTTAGATTCTTTCCCTTTTGGTTCTAATGTCCACACCCACACAGACACCCCCACACATCCTGGAAAGTCTTCAGAATGCTATCTTAAAATTCTTCATTTGTCTCTTTAAAAATGGCTTAATAAACACTATACTGTTTGTGAGTTACCAAACCCAGAGCAGGATTGGCAGCAGCCCATCAGATCAGAAGCTCTTAACATAAAAGCCTTTTTAATATTTTCATTACAGTTATGTAATTAAAATGTAATATCCTTGGATGTATATAAACTTGTGCCAGGGGAAGGCTAGTTAAGAACAGTAACATGTATATTATTGGTTATTGGTCACAGAAAACAGAAATTATCATGTCAGTCTGAATTTATTAAAATGCAAAGAGTTCCAGGAAGAACAAGACAGCATGATGAGGAAATCCATACCAGTCTTTTCTTCCAGTATTTGAAAAGGATTTTCAGTATTTCTTGGCTTAATGATTATAGCATTTTATTCAAATGAGTTTTGTCTTACCCTGGCAAAGCTGCCTGGTTTGTAACATTTTATTTTCCTTTTTTTTTTTCTACTCAGCTTCTGCAGCCTGACTGTCTTAAGGGTTGAAAACATTAAAGACTGATTTGATATTCCATTTGGCATTTCCCATGTTATAATCTTTACTTAGTTTTTTGGGGTTTTTTACATTAGCTAAATGTTCATCCTGTCCTTAAAATCTGGACAAAGGAAACTCCTAAATATAATACTGTGTCTTGAAATTTAATATTTTGTTAATATTTATGTTCTTTTTCATCACACCAAAATACTTGAAGTACAGAACAATAATGATACATTGTGTGAATACAAAAAATTGTTAATGAGAATGGTGCAGTTTCCAATTTGATGCAGTTTATTTTTTGTGTTGTGTTGTAGGTCTGTCAAATGGCTTTGGAGATGAAAGTAAAGAGAAAGCATTAGATGATACTCCAGGAAGAAAAGTTGAACCTCGTCGCCGCTGTGCATCAGAATCTAGTATTTCATCTAGTAACAGTCTCTTGTGTAACTCAAGGTAAAACTATAAATCTGAAATTCAAATTTGAGACTGAATATCAGTTTTCTGTATTGCTTGTGAACCATATCAGAATGCATGGAGTGGATTGCATAAATTTTTGAAAAAAATTAAGGAAAATTTTTTCAGTTATGTCAGGTCTGAGACACCTTTCAGCATTGCTGGTATTCTTTTGTTGAATTCAGGTTATTGTTAAGATTCTTTGATTTTTTTTAAAGAAAATTCAAGTATGCAGAGAAGAACTTTATCATTTTGTGTATAGACATTTCACAATTGAAAAGACTTGAGTTTGTAGTGAAAAATTAAAGAGAGAATAGTTGTGTTTCCTGTGTAGTAGAACCTGTGGAGCAGGGGGAACATGTTTTCATTTGTCCAGTGTCCACTGTAACACTGGAAGATAGAGCAGCTTCTGTCATTTGTGCATGTCTCTCAACCTGTACAACTGTTGAGGTGCAGTTGCGTACTGTTTGTCTTTTGCTGATAACCAGACAATTCTGTGCATGAAAATAATTAGTGTTTTGGCTTTTACATTGTTGTTTGTATTTGTTACATAACATTTTTTTAGAACTTGCTGCTCTGATTTTATTCTGTAATGATGAAATTTAAATTTTTCTTCAAAGTTTCAATTCACAGTAAACAATGTTAATTATCAAGTAATGGGTTTAATATTAATACTTTTGTAGTTTCAGCCTACCGAAGTGTGGTAAAGGTAAACCTGCCTTGATACGGAGACACACACTGGAAGACCGGAGTGAATTGATATCATGCATTGAAAATGGAAACTATGCCAAAGCAGCAAGAATCGCAGCTGGTAACTATAAATAATTGTATTCTTAACAGTATTGAATAACTATGATTTTGTCCATTTATTTGACAGATTATAGCATTCTTATTTTCAATACTTAAATACATTAGGCATTCTGCAAGTGGTGTTGATACTACTTCAGAAACTGTATACACCTGAGAATCTCTGAGTCTGGCTGCATGAATACTGTCTGGTTGTGTATGACCTTCTACTCAGCATTAAAATACTATTTTCTTTGCAACTGAGAATAGTGTGGGTTTCTTTCTTGTTAGCTGCCCTGAAGAAGAGAACTTTTACTGGTTTTATGTACCAGATACAGTTCTACATATATATTTTTTGAAATAGTCTGTGAGTGAAGGATGAATTAATCTATATGTACCCTCATGGCCTTTTCTAACTGGCATGTGAATGCTTTACAAACTGTTACTAACAGAGCAGAGAAATAGCAACTTACTGGAGAGAATGGTTGAACACATTTTTTTTTAATGTGATGGCTTTAAATACCTCTTTTCTTGCTCTTACAAAGTCTTAAACCACTCTTTTCCCCATTTCTTTTCTGTAATGTTGAGATAGAACATGTATCTGCGTGCCACCTTTAATTATAAATAAGCAATGTGCATTTTAAATGCAGCTCAGCCCCACGCTATTGAGGAGTAAATTATGTTTTAACAAGTGAAGAGCTACTTCTATCGGGTATTGCCTTACTGCTAAGAGAAAGTGCAACTGCAACCTCTGAACTGTATTTCGGTACCACATTTCCCCATACAAGAAGTGCTACCTCATCTTTACAGCATATGAGCCTTGATAACCTTCTCCCCTTTGATGACCACCCACCCCCAGTTCCATCTTGAGGGTACAACTCACTGGCTTCTGCCCAGTCTCTTGACTGTATCCAGTTTTGATTTTGGCCAACTGAAAGGCTTAAAGGTGACTCAGGCTTCAATCCAGTGGTGAGCAACAGAGAAGAAAATGGAGGATTCTGGTAGAAATGTGCAGTAACATAAACTCAATTGTCTGTTATGCTGCTTCATGAGAAGAATTAAACCACTGGTGCAACTGCTTCCTGGAACCCTGTTGATCTTTCTGAACTTTGCTGTAGGAAAGGGCAGGGCAGAGAGGCCAAGAGGGCTTCTTAAAAATAAATTGAAATTAAAATGCAGGTTAGAACTTAGGCATAAGAACAAAGAGGTGTACCAGACATGCCTTGTAAGTTATCGGGTGCTGATTTCTCTATGGATATCCAGCACTTCGGAAACAGACCATGAAACTTGCATCTTCAAAATCATCACCTCTCTGACAGGATTGTCATCATAGTTTTAAAAGAAAGCGATTATTTGGAGTACTGTAATTTTATGTTTTCTTTTGAGCTTTTTCAAAGGGAAGGGATTATTAGAATTTGGCAAATGCTTCCTAAGAACTAAGATGTTTTATGATATGCTGTTTCTAGAAGTGTCTAAACCGTTGTTCTTTGTCTGTAGGCTTGGATTAAAGCACTAGTATCATGTAAAGAGTTGTTAAGAACACTGCCTGCTTTTTGTTGATATGTGTGTGAAAGATGGTATTTGGATTCTGATGATCATGAGCTATTTGAGGAAACCAAGGAAATGCAGAAGGTTTGTCTAAAGTTTCATCCTGAAACATACTAATTTTATATTTATTTGTTCTTAGAAGTTGGGCATAGCAGTATGTGGATTTCAACTGATGCTGCAACTTCTGTTCTTGAGCCTCTAAAAGTAGTATGGGCCAAATGCAGCGGATATCCTTCTTACCCAGCTCTGGTAAGTACCCAGCTTCCCATAAGTACACTATTGATACTGTTTCTGGTCTGAGAACACAGTGCGTGAACTTAAGGTCACTGGTAATTTCCCATTCAGGTTGAGTGAACATGGCTTATTCTGCCTCCTTTACCATGCACTGAGTTTGTAAAGTTACTGCAATATCGGATTTTAAGTCAATAATCTCTGCTACCCTGCCCGTCCTTGGAGATGTGCAGTACTTATGTGTCATGGTTTAACCCCAGCTGGCAGCTCAGCCCCACGCTGAACAGCGAGTTACCTCCCCTCGTTCACTCCCCTGGTGGGAGGGGGAACAGAGTCGGAAGAGTAAAAGTGAGAAAGCTCATGGGTTCAAATAAAGACACTTTAATAGGTAAAGCAAAAGCCACACGTGCAAGCAAAGCAAAACAAGGAATTTATTCACCACTTCCCGTGGGCAGGCAGGTGTTCAGCCATCCCCAGGAAAGCAGAGGCCCATCACATGTAAGGGTTACTTGGGAAGACAAACGCCATCACTCTTGAATGTCCCTACCTTCCTCCTTGTTCCCTCCTCTTTGTATACTGAACACGATGCCATATGGTGTGGCATATCCTTTGGGTCTGTTGGTCTCAGCTGTCCTGGCCGTGTCCCTTCTCAACTCCTTGTGCACCTCCAGCCTCCTCTCAGGTGGAGTGGTGTGAGAAGCAGGAGCCTTAGCTCTGTGTAAGCACTGCTCAGCAATAACAAAACCGTCTCTGTATTATCAACCCTGTGTTCAGCACAAATCCAAAAAATAGCCCTATGCTTCCTCCTGTGATGAAAATTACCTCTATCCCAGTTTAAACCAGTGCACCTCTCTCCGTAGTTTTTTTTTTTTTTTTTCTGCGTTATATATTATTATTTAAAGGATCAATTGAATAAACATTTGACAGACATCTTGTTAGTGCTGGAATTAGAAGATATTTGCTGCTGCAAAATGAGTATAAAAATACTCTTGATTCTGCAATTCAGTAAAGAAACAAAATACTTGGCAGAGTTGGAATAAATTGACTGACTGAAGCCAGTTGCGAATGATGTATTGGAAACTTAAAGCTGTTGTGCTCAAGTTATTATAGGAAAAACAGACACAGCTCTACTTCCATTAACGCTTGCAGAGAAAATGTTGTTGGTTAAGTGCTGGGCTTCAGGCATTTAGGGTTACAGAAACAGTTCATAGACTTTGACTTGATTTATATAGTAGGCTGGAGAGTCATGACTGTTCTAATATGTATATGCTGAGGACGTCAGGAAGTGTAATAATACAGAGTCAGGTTAAAACCTCTGGAGGTGACAGTCAGAGCACTTTTGAGTAAAGTGCCCGCAGTGGGTGACTCAAATATTCTTGGGTCAGATGCTAAAAATTTGATTATTTGATTGTCTCTTGCATGGTGTTAGCACTAAATTTAAGCTGATCAAGACCAAAGGGCTTCTTTTCTGCCCGCTTCTTTAAACAGGCACTGGTGTTTCTGACAGCGGGATGAGTTCATTGAGGAATTAAACTGCAGTCAAGAGAAGAAAGTTGTAATTTCTATGAGCTCCCTACACTGTTAGCTTTCTGTTCATTTAGTTCCTGTAATCAGTTGACTGTGGATTACAATTTGTACCTTTGTGGAGTTTGTAGAGTAGGAAATGAGTGGAATAGGCATGGAGTAACATAATGCTTCTTTGGTGGAAGCTGAGCACTTCATGTTGCTCTGATCTACCTACAGAGGAGTTTTTCCATCGGCGTGATTAGTTTAATGTTAGCAGCATATTCCCCCCTCCCTCAACCTTTGTTTATAAAGAATTTGACTACAACTGCATATTTTACTGAAGACTTGAGTCATTAAATTGTAAATTGAATGTGGTATCTCATTTTTTTGTTAGTTTTTTTGTATTAAATTTTTGCTCTAGAATTTGAGTATGGAGTTTGTATTTTGCAGAAATACTTCTACCTTAAGATAGGTTGTTTGTTTAAGGTATATGAAATTCAAACCCCAAACTTTGAGGCCAGTTATGTCTTTTAGAAATACTGATTCAGCTTCCTGATTCTGAAACCTGCTTGTCAGACTCAAAGTTGTACTAAGTGAAATTCAGATGGGACTTTAAAAAGAACTGATATGGGTAAAAAATGCTTTTTTCAGTGTTTTCAGTTAAATCTGCCACTATGCCTCCAACTGTGCCCTATTCAGCTTATGTCAAAAAGTTGTATGTAACACAGTTTACGCGCAGTGGTTGTTTAGTTTATGATTCTTTTCTCATTAACTTTATTTGTAATATCTTCTTAAAATAGATTACGTAGTTTCAAATATTATGAACTGTCCTTTCTTCTCTCTTATAGATTATTGACCCTAAGATGCCTCGTGTTGCTGGCCATCACAATGGTGTTACTATACCAGTGCCACCTCTGGATGTACTGAAAATTGGAGAACAAATGCAGACCAAATCAGATGAAAAACTATTCTTAGTACTATTTTTTGACAATAAAAGAAGTTGGTATGTTATTGAAATGCATTGTTTGATGCAGTGACTTAAAGTTTTAAGAACCTGTACCTTTACTCTAGAAGAAAATTGAAACATTGTCTTTCCATAGAAATCATTCATGTGGAACTATAAACTAATGTTATAGTTTTGTATGTGAGTCTATTTTTGGACCAAGGCATATCGTCACTGAAAGATATCTTTTTATGGTCAGTTTGGAAGAAAATAGTATAAGTCAGTAAATAGTCTTTTGTTTTTTATTTACAAGCTAGTTTCATTTATTGAACTGATAAATTGCTAAACAGCTTTTTTTACAGGTAATAGTCTAACATTTATCTGTATCTTCCTACATCATTGCTTTCCAAATTACAAGACTTTTCCCGCCCAGTCTGCTCAAGTGTGTTTTCTTTGAATTTTTATCCTCTGTTTAGTTAAATGCTTTATTAACACTTACATGTGAAGTTCTTAGCCCTTTCTATATTTTTTCAGGAAATCTCCCCTTTTTCCATTTATTTCAGTATCAGCAATATGCTGTGTAGAACCTGAAGGGGGATATTTCACACAATAAAACATTCTCTTCCCCTTCCAGATAGTCTTTGGTTCTGGTGGGTTGTATTTTCTTGGAGGGGGAGTTGAGGGAAGGCAACTAGGATTTTTGGTGTATTTTAATTCATTAGGGTTATTTAGGGGTTTTTTTTTTGCCAGACATGGAAGCTTCTCATCTACCTTTCATCAAAATATATATTTCTTTTCTGTGTTCTTTATAATCCCTTTCCCCTCCAGGTTCCCATACAGGTCAAGCGAGCTGTAAATCTTTTTGTATCCCAGATTTTCTCTTGAATTGCCTTATTTTCAGATACCACTTTTCTCTTTAGCTGATTATATGTAATGTCTAGTGGTGCTGCCGTTCTCCTGACTTTCTCTGTGCCAGTACACCTAAATAACTTTCTGCCTAAAATTTGTAACTGATGCTTGTGTTTCTGTCCTCTTAGGTCCTTTGGCATAATCTCTCTGTTCTTCAATTATTTTCCTAACTAATTGGTACTTCTTCATGATCATTATTGTTCAGTTGCACAGGATTCCACGAGATCCTGCATTCTTCTGCCTTTTTTATAGAGAACATCTGCATTTAAATACACTCATCATTCTTGTTTCTTGTTTTTTTTCCTCTTCGTGGTATCACAATTGTAATGGATATTCTTCCTAGCCACTTTCTTAATAATCACTGTCATTGCTTCTTGATCTGTGGAGTCCTCTGTGACTTAAACCTTTTTGATTCATCACCATATGCAGGTCATCCTAAATCTTGCAGATACTGCACAAATTTGTCTGTAATGGATACTCTGCATAGATGGACAGGAAAGAGCTCAATTCGTTTTCCAATCCCTTTCCTCTCATCCCCTCCACCCTCGTCCCACCAACATTTTTGGGAATGGTTCCTTTAGGCTGATTTTTTGGGCACTCATAACTCTAATTCTGTTGTGTCTCTTTTAGTCTTGAATCCCTACCTGTGATTTTCATTCATTTGCAGGGTGCATGTCACCTTCAGTCTGTGATACAAGTGTCTATAACCTATGGATTTTCAAATAGTCATGTTTGTTTCTTCTTCTTCACTGCTTGTATCTAGAGTATTTGGCAAGCCTTCTGTTAAAAAAAACGTTCTTAAAACTTCCTCTGATCTGTATTAAAACTGATAATGGTTAGACAGCTGCTTTTTATGCTGTCATCAGACTGTTCTGTGTCCTTGTACTGACTCTTCACATTTTGTTTCAGTGTCTGTGCTCAGTACAATAGGGCTGTAGTTTAGAGTGCTTTAAGGAGAAAAAAAAAAATATTTCAATAGCCAATTTTACTCATTCAAAAGAAAATGTTCAAGTGTTATATATCAGACTTGTCTGATTTCCAGTTGGTTCGACTCCACGTGGTCTTCCAAACTGATGATTTTAAACATAAGGAGGGCTTCTGCCATTTGTAGGACTGGGGTTGCAGACTACAGTAACAATCCTATTAAGAAAATAGGATTATGATAAACACTTATGATGTGAAGTAAATTTAATTTATACCTTTTAAATAAATATTTAGTGTGCTTTTCCCTTAACTGGAACAATGGGGTGCAGAACTTTTCCATTACCATTCCTCTATGCCAAAAATTTGAAGTTACTTATGGAGCTTAAAGCAGAAAAGTACCCTGAATATGCAGTTAGTGGGATTTCACATTGCAGGGTAAAAGCACGTTAAGCAGAAATTCCTTGCCAGTTCATCTTCTCCATAAAGACCAAATTTAGATGTCTTAATTGTAAGACAAAAATTCATCATCTGAAAATTCCTTGTAATAATGGAGATGAAAGAATGAGGAGAAACAATACTGTGTCAGGTGAATCTTGAGCTGTGTCCATTGTTAGTTGCTGCTGCCTGTTCTTAACCTGCATCAGTATTTCAGGCTAATTTTTTTCAGTTGATACTTAATCATTAAATACATACCATTGAATTGGAATGTATTCTCTGTTTAGTGGAAGAGACTTTCTTAATAGTTCATGTTCTTTAAATATTTTATGCAAGTAATTACTATCTTAAAATGTATTTTATCATTTTGTGTAGGATAGTAAAGCTGATCTTCTGTGTGACAACATGGAGTAGTAACTGACATTTCTGGACAAACTTCTTGATTTTATTCTATATGTAACATTTATTTTACCTTTTTTTACAGGCAGTGGCTTCCCAAATCCAAAATGGTTCCCCTTGGGATAGATGAGACCATAGACAAGTTAAAAATGATGGAAGGACGTAACTCAAGCATACGAAAAGCAGTAAGAATTGCTTTTGATCGTGCTATGAATCACCTGAGTAGAGTCCATGGAGAACCAGTCAGTGACTTCAGTGATATTGACTAGCAGAGATTCTAGCAAGGCATGAAAAATACCACACAGACTTGAACTCTACTAATGAACCTCTTTGTCTAAAAGAATGTATTGAAGATACAACCCCTTAATTGTTGATTCAGTGGCTGAGTTCTGCAAACTTGAAATAGTTGAGCAATTCTTCTAAATCACCATTGCCATATTGATTAATTATTTTATTGTGTTGTAGATTGGAGGATTTTCCACTAAACCTGTTAAAATGTCTTGTTCATAGTGTTCATAATTGTACATAAATGTATATTCAACACTTAACTTATTCTGATTTTAGAAGTAGCTCTTTTAATTCCTTTTATAATTTTGCTGGGGAGGGAGTTGGTTTCTGTTTCCATGCTTTTTACTTTTTTTTTTCTTTCTTTCTGAGGTTAAGTTACCTAAGCACCATCTTCCAGCTTAAGGTGTTTAGTGGATCTTAAAGCCTAATATCAAAATGGCATCAAATATATGTTTGCCTAAATCATATACAGTATGGTGCTGCTTGTGTCATTTCTTCCTTGGTCTGTAGCTTCTGAAAAAGACTTCTGAATGTTTGTGTAAATTGTTGCTCTTTGCACAAAGTACCACATATTTAAGATTGATGTAAATTTACAATTACAAATATGTATTTTAAGAAAGGAAGTTGCATTATTTTGGAAGGTACTTTGTGAGAAAGGCATCAATAAAAATTATACTATGTACATCACTTGCAAATCACCAAAAACACTCCATTGTTGCCCAAAATAACTTAAGATTGTTTTTGTTTTAAACAAACCTGGCTTAAAGCCTGCAAGCACATTATTTCTTTCAAAACCATATCCCATTTATCTCCCATTGATTTAATTTTGTTGATATGTGTGCCTCCCTGTGTTTATTTATTGTAGAAAATGTATTAATTTGCTTTGTAATGAAAAATAAAATTGACAAATATATTGATAAGCATTTTTATACAGGCACATGAGAAGACAACTTGCTTTGGGAGAAAAATGTATTGGAAATTGTAAAAAATAACTTGATGGTTTGTGTGTAATTTGGTTTTTTGGTAACTTGTAATCTTTTGTTTCCAATGAGGGGATTTATGTAACTTTTAATTTAGAACACTTTGGTAGCAATAGAAACTTTGGATACATTTTTGTATGGTACATGTGATGTATATAGAATTAGTACTTTATTTTTATTTTTAAGAAGTAAAGCATTATGTTTGGGAAGGGGGAAGAAGGAGGGTGGGTTTCCAGAACTGCATTTTTATATTAAAAAGAAAAAAAAATAAAGTCAAGATATTGATTGTTGTAGCTACTTTATTCCTACCTTCACTGAGATACTGAATTTGTAACAATGAAAATGGCAAGGTATGTTTGCAATGTGATTTATAATGGCTCCATTATTTATAAATGCACTGTGTTTGAACTCTTTTGCAGTGATATCGTAAATACTGTACCAAGTTATATAATATGAAACACCAAATAATGCATATGAATGCACGAAGTATTTATGCCCAGCTTTTTTATAAAGGATTAGCAAATACAGCAAAACCAATACTTTTTAAATCTTTTTTTTTAAAACTTCATTGAATAGCATACTTCATTGTTAAACCTGCTTGAATCTTTATTTTAAAGGGACAATTACTTTTTAAATAGTTTTTAATGTTTTTATTCTCTATTGTTTGTAATACCCCCGTAGAAGCTTGAAATAAAATTTCTTTCTCAACTGTAAATTTTGTCCTGAATTTAGCCCCTGAGATTTTGCTGTAGTGCCCATTTTCTTACTCCATGACTGAGCTGTTACAGACGCACTAGGTCAAGAAGCTGATTGTTCTCTTGTGGCAGTATCATCCGTACTGAGCCCTTTGCATGGTAGGTATTGTAGTTAGCTGAGACCAGTTGCCTGTGATGGACTCTGGTAATTAGAGATGAGTCGGTTAATTTCATAAATGATCAAGCAGATAGTTTTCTCAGTCTTGACAAAAGCACAGCGTTAGGGAGAACAGTGATGGCAGGTATCATGGAAGGACCATCACTGATCTCCACTGCTCTGGTAGCTACAACAGCCACATCAGGTAGAAAAATAAAATGAAGATTTGGTTGTTTGCCTTAAATGGAACTTTGGTGCAATGACTTAAAGGATCTACCTTACAATCATGCTTTTTAAAGGGATTGGAGCTTGATTTGGGCCATACTGAGGCAGTAGAGTCGTTTGTCTTCTGTTAAGACTCCCAGTTAAGGGTCTTCAAACAAAATGTCCTGCACCAGATTTTTATTTCAGGCTGGTTCCGCAGAATATACTCAAATTTTAGTGTGCATAAAACTGGCTAATGATTCATAGCTTCATTGTGGCACACAGAAATGGGTTTTTTTCTGTCTTAGACCTTGGAAAGCTGAAACTACATTACAACAGAAGTTGAAAGATGATCATTTGGTACTTGTATTATACGTGTTGAAATCTGTAAAATACAAAGTCCCAGTACAAAAGAAGTATACATACAGTTGCAAAACGATTCATTAGAAGGCTTCCTACGTTCTCAGTTGCTTCTGATACTGGTAACATTGGAGGGGCGGGAAAAAAGCTCCTGTTTTGTATAAATAGAGCATTAATTTCATTATTTTGGAACAAGTTTTTTTAATCACATCTTCTGTGAACAGTTTAGTTTGAAATTTGCCCAAACTTCTGGGTTTCATTTTATGTCTCTTCAGAGACAGATCCATCAGTTCTTGGAGAAGGAAAATGTGCTGCCTTCATCTTACAGGGGTCTGTACGCACTTAGGAGTATTTTTAGCTAGAAAACTTTACTGATTAAAAGAAGCCTGTTAAGCATCCTAACAAACATCTTTTGATGAAACTGGCATTAAAGGCGAGTTTGTTTTTCTTTTGTATCTGATGGAAGCTGTCCCAGTTATTCCCAAATACTGTCTGAGAGAAGGTTGCAGTAGTGGCTATGGCTGTTCCTATACTCTCTTGTGACGCCCACTATCATCCAGTGGCTCTTGAGATTGGGTTAAAATAATTAAAAGTAGTCTAAAATAATTTCTCAGACTTGTCTGTCCTCAGTGTGACTTTGTTTTTAAGGGATTTCATACCTACTTAGGAAAAGTGAGCTTCAGAGCTGCTTTATTTCCAAATTCTAGGGCCTAATCAGATACAGCAGTGGGACAAATATGTGCGTATCAGAATGTGCTTCACTGTGTTTTAGACCAGGTTCTTCTATGACATTATTAATAACTGTAACATAGAGTGGAAATCAGTATTCTAGTGGAGAGAAAGAAAAGAATACCACGTTCTCTCCAGTTTCTTGGGGAACATTACAGTAGTAGATACAGGGTGTAAGTTTGCACATTCACTACTCTGTTCTGTTATGATCATTTCCTGTTAATAGAACTGTGAGCATCAGCAGTTGAAACTATGTGTAAATGTCTTTTCTTGTATCAAAATGTGAGAAAGTATGATATAAATATTTAGGGGGGAAATGTGGATAGAGAATGATGGGGTATTTTAAATAAGTTTGTTACCAAGCTCAGTGATTTTTTGGGGGAATGTTTGTTGTGATTTTATATCTTTTACACTAGAGGGAGCAATGCACACAGACCATCAACACTCACAAAATAAATATTCAGTTTTTCCTTTTAAAAATGCTGCTATTAAAACTTACTGCTTGTAAACAGTCTTTTTTCCTTCCAGTCTTGAGGATATGTGCGAGGGAATTAAATAAACCTATCTCAGACATGTGATCATGTGGGTAAAGGTGGTTTTCTATGTAAGAAAAGTGCTTCCTCACCCCCTGTATATCTGTAACACAAATATAGAAGGGAAATGTAAATGGAGGAAGCATTTACTGTCCACGTCCTGCCTAGCACCTTTTGGTTAGCTTGTTTCCATTTTTGTATAATATTCAGTTGTTACAACTTACCTGTTTTATCAGTTCTTGAAAGATTTATTTCCTCTAAAACTTCTAAGGTAGGAGAAGTAAATTCAAACTAATGAAAAGTTTGAAAAATATTATTCTGGAATAGCATGAAATTGATAAACTCTTTTTGAACTTTTGGGAGTTGATATTTGGGATGGGAAGGGGCTGTTAATTTATTTTTACTTATGACTTAATCATCTTTTACTGTCTGTGCACAGAAACTGCTATCAAATCTCTCCCAGTCAGGAAGGAAAATACGAGATCTCAGCAACTGTACTTATTCAAGATCTTTTTCAATTGTTTCCGTTGTGTAAAAAACCTAACACTGCAGTGATTGCTGTCACCCCATTCTATTTTCTGCTTATACTACATGGAGAGAGGGAACAGAATAAGGATTTCTTTAAAAAATAATTTAAAATGTTCTTTAAATTTTTTTTAATGAATCCCCATAATAGCAAATATCTTACCATCTCATCACACTGCTGCTCTGCTGCCTCTGTTCATTGTTTTCACCATTCTTCCAAGCTCAGCTCATTTCTGGATCATCTGTTTTGATGTTTTCCCTGCAGCAAGTCAGCACTGTCGGCAGACCAGGAAGGTCTCAGCTTACTGGGCTGATGTCTGGGTGTACGAAGAGGTCTGGAGTAATGTGAATAGTTTCCATGTCCAGTCTTTGGTTGCTTCTCTTTATAAAATGTTTTAAATTTTGGTAGCTACTTTTCTCGTCTCCCCTATTGAGCTGCATTTTTGCCCATTTTTGGTCTTGCCTAAGCTGTCTGGAGCCATTCTCCTCTGTGAAGGGCTTATCTTTGTGAATCCTAGGGAGATCTAACTGTGTTCTCTCTTTAGCTTCCCTGGCAACACATCCCAAGTAACAGATTTGTTTTGGCCTAAAAAGGTATGTTAGGAGAGCTCACACGTCTTCCTCATCTATGGTCACTCCCATGTCCTTCACTCCTCCATACTTGGCTCTATGAGGATGGGAATTTTCATGTCATTAAAAAAAAAAAAAAAAATAGAAAAAAGGTAGAAAAGTAATAGCTCAGAGATGGGCACAGTAAAGATCTGTATTAAAAGTGCCTTTTGTTTCAGTGGAAAAGGTATCTGTGAAAAAGAAAAATTACAGGATAAACAGTAAAACTACAGTGAGGTTGTACATGAACTTAACTAGGAATTTAAATTTTATGCCTTTTCTATAATCTCCATATTCACGATGGTACAACTGAGTAATCCTTAATTTATGTATTTTAGAGGAAAACTTAAGTTCTCTGCAATTCTGCCAGATGATGATTATGGGGAGAATGTACGAAAGATGCTGGTAAGATTCTGATGAAGCATGAAGGCCAGTTTTTCATATCAACTTCATTAAATATTTTGAACCAAGCTAATCTAATTTGCTGCATAATTGTCTGCTTTTTTCCACAGATGTTTATTTTCTCTGAAAATATCTAACTCGGTATTTGTCAACACGTTTTCCCAGCTGAGAAAAGTGTGGGGCTTGGTTGCACCGTTGATTATATTAGCCCTAACTTTAAAATGGAAAATGTTAATCTAAAAGGTGATTTCATCAATGTAGAAAAAAAAGGACTTTTGTAGTGTCTAACTGGAAGAAGAAATGTACATATATATTTTGACTTGTGTTCTAGACTCACAACTTGGTACGTTTTTTTGAGTTACCAATGTTCCCTTTTCAATCAAAGATCTTTAAACTGACTTACTTTATTCTGTAAGATCTCTTAAAATTCCTTCATTTATCTTGAATGTAATTATTTATTTTAATACTTCAACTGCCATAAAAATGTTGAGCTGTATGTAAATAAATGTCAGTCTTAGTCAGTCTTTAATGGATAATGAAACTTTTGTAGTCTATTGTACTAAGTGGAACAACCCTGTGTGTGGCTTCCTGTACAAAATATGTTTCACCCACATACTTTGGTGGTTGTTTTGGAGAAAAGAGTAATACTTTCATCCAAGAGAATCTAAGATCTTACTCAGCTGACAAATTCATCTGGATCATAGGTTTCTCAAAATTTTCAAAGCATATTATTATATTTCATAACTTTAATTTGTTGACAGCACTGTTGAGCCTTTACCTCTTTTCATTTTGCATACCACCATTACAAAGACTTTTTTACATTCTTCTGCTGACCATTAGATTTACAAATCATGTCCATGATTACTATTCAGTTTACTTCCCTGTTTGTGGGAAGTGCGCAGTGTAAAGTAAGGAAGGGCAGATTTGAGGCACCCAATAGTAAGTAGATACACTGAAAATGTTGCACTTCTGGTCTTTGAACAGTGTAATCTGACAGGGACAGATTTCCCAGATATTGCATGTTACTCCACACAGATGAGTCCTGTTTCGTGGAGCTGAGGCTGTTGACTGAGGGGTTTAGGAACGAGAAGTGGAGGATTGTGTTGAACTGTTAAAATCATCACAGAATGCCTGAGGTGTTCAGGGACCTCTGGAGATACCTGGTCCAAACCCTTGGCTTCAGCAGGGCCCAGGGCCAGTTGCCCAGGATCACATCCAGGTGTCTTTTGCTCCTGGGCAGCCAGTGCCAGTGTTCAGTCACCTTCACAGTGAAAAGGCATTTCCTGCTGTTGAGACGGAGCCTCCTGCACTTCAGTTTGTGTCCATTACCTCTAGTTCTGTCACTGGGCACCACTGACAAGATCTTGGCGCTGCCTTCTTCACGTCCTCCCTTCAGGTATCCAGGCACACTGATATTCCCTGTGAGCCTTCTCCAGGTTGAACTTCCAATCTCAAGCTTTTCTCATAGGAGAGTTACTCCATTCCCTTAATCGTTGTTATGACCCTTTGTTGGTCTCCCTCCAGTATGGCCACATCTCTGTGGCCATGAGGAGCCGAGCACTGGATACAGCACTCCAGGTATGGCCTCACCAGTGCTGAGTTAAGGGGCAGGATCCCCTCCTTCAACTCGCTAGCAATACTTTGGATATTGTTAGCATTTTTCCTGAAGATCGTCTAATTTTTCAGTGTGTAGAGTTTGCAAAGGTATTGTAACACTGTAAATTAGTTTAAATTTTACTGTGAGAAAACCATTTGTGTCTTCTTTTCTTAGGACTCATTTTTAAAAAATAATAAAAGATTAAGATGGTGTTCCTAAAGTGTTGCTGCTTAAGGTTTTCTCTTTAGCACTTTTATATGTACCATTTTATAAGGAAAATAATATATTAATTTTAAATAATTATAAATGAATTAAGGTAATATTTAAGAATACTTACAATAATTATATTATTATAATATTCAGGTTAATAATTATCTTAAGATAATATCATTTTATGTTGTAGAAGCTTGATCACTGGAAAAAAAGGGTCAGCCTTATTGACAAGTTTTTCTTTTGTAGTAATTCTGATTTTTAACGCTACCATAAAACTGTTCTTCCTCAGCTGTTCCTTTCTCACTGAAAATGAGCCTTTTAACAGCAAAACAACACTTGTTAGGAAGCACAAAACCAGAAAACATTGCAAGATGTTACACAGACTAGAGCAGACGTCCTGGGGTTTGGACAATCCCTCTCCAGGTGCTCAGTGTATCAGTGTTTCCCCTCCATGATTTACGCAGTGCATGAACGATGGGCAAAGCAAGCAAGCAAAGCTTCCTGCCATGGATTTGACATGTGACCATTGAAGCAGTAGGGTAGAGGCAACGGCACTAAAAACAAAACAGAAAAGCTTAATAATTTTGTGACAGGAGCTATGAAATAACAGGTCATTGCCCTTGATGGCCCAGAAAGTCTCTTCAATGCTGTATTGTTACTTCTTAATTGTTAAGCTGCCCCATGACAGGTAAATATGACTTGGTTTTGACTTTTTAGCTAATTTTCCTGTCTAATTCTAATATGAATTATTTTCCTTCCTCTCCCCTAAATTCCTATGTTAAAGCCAGAAGTAAAACCATTGGAATTAATGGTTCCTAGGATGGGAAAAGCAAACACGCTGTGTTTTTTTGGTCTCCTTTTTGTTTACTTACTGTCACATTCTTTTTATTATTTACTTTATAGTATTTTGCATTGTGGTAGTGGTGTTTATATAAGCCATCATTAAGAGGCATAAAAGCTTTAGTTTGTTAAAGAAAATGATATTTTAGGTAAATAAAATGTGTAGTCCAATATTGTAGTTTTTTTCTGATTTTTGGAAAACCTTCTGGAATGGAGTGAAAAACGCTCATCAAAATAAGCAGTAAGAACTGTTAGCGGTTAAGAGTTGTTACTGAATTGTTTGATTTATCAGCAACTATGTCTGTCAACCAAAAAATATAAGAAAAAGGCAAAGAGAACTGAATTTGACACCAGTAAAACAGTTATTTTAAAAGTCCTAATTTCTAGGCAAGGGAAAGGGAGGCTGCATAGAAAATGAGAGCAGAATTCTCAGTTTAGAGTGAGAATAAAAAAAAAATAAGGTCAAAGACAATAGTAACAGCAGATAGTCACATGACAGCTCCTCCAGAGCCTTGTATGCCAGAGACCCTGCTCATGCTGCTGACTTATTACTGCAATTGCTCAGAGTGTCTATCAAATCTCCCATGCTTCATATAAAATACTTGCATAAAAATAAACCATTAGCATTTTAACACCTCAGCAATAAAAAGTTTTGGCTTTGAAAACTCTGGTCTTATTTTATATTTAGCATTCAGTATTTTCATTAATCTTAGTTAGTGTGACACTGTCTTCTGTGTCCAAGGTTACTAGAGTTGACAGTGATGTATTCAGTCAGGTTAGGACTAGCTAATGAACTACACAAGTCTGTTTTAGTACCTGTCTTTCTGAAAGGGTAAGTCTTCAGACTGGGGACAGCCTGAATTTCGTATTAGCTCTTGCATTCAACGGTCAGCTATATGTGTACCAGCTAAAGAGCAAACAGCCTTGAAAGTGAAAAAAACCAGTTTCAAAGCTGAAGTTGAACACACTTAGCTATCGAGTTTGCAGCAAGAGAACAGGGGAAACCTTTGCAGTAGATGTTAGTAGATGTTAGTCCACTCAGGCACAGATAAGGGTTGGACTTGATGATCTCCGAGATCCTTTCCAACCCATGTGATTCTGTGTGATTCTGTGATAATCAAATTACAACTGTCTTTCCTGATCTTTGTGAGATCTGCTATAAAATAAAGCCACAGGCTCTATGGCTGTAAGTTTAGACAACCTCTTACTTGATTAATTTGAATGCAAATAAGAGGGAAACCAGTTCTTGAGCAAGACAAAAGCTTAGTGGCTTAGTGCCACTGCAGCTGCCATTAAGTTAGTTTTGGTAAAAATAGAAAACTCCCATCAGTGGAAATTGAGTGACTCCTCTAAGGACAGAAGGTCAGTGACTTGTTCAGGGCCACAGAGGAAGCCTGGGACAGAACTAGGAATCAAACTGAACACATTTTTGCCTCAGTGAAAAACTTACGTCTTCTTTTTTAATCAGCTGAGAGATTTGGAACTTCATCACTAGCTCAGCTGCTCAGTGACTTTTGTTAGAAAAAGGGTGTGTTGACCCTGGCCAGCGTCGAAGCATCTGCACAGCTGCTCAGTCACTCCCTGTAGGATGTGGGAGGGCAGAGGAAGAGCCAAAGTGGGAAACTTGTGGGTGGAGATAAAAGCAGTTTAATGAGTGAAAATGGGATGTGCCTTTGGGCAGTTCAAGGTTGACAGTCATGGCTGTGGTCCCTCCCGTGAACTCCTGCCAGCCCCAGCCTGCTCACTTGAACAGGCGGAGTGAAAACCAGGAGGACTTGGTGCTGTGTAAGCACTGCTCAGCAGTAGCCATAACACTGCTGTGTCATCAATGCTGCTCTAGTCACAAATCTAGAGCATGGCACAATGCGAGCTGCTGTGAAGAAAGTTAACTCCATTACAGCCAGAGCCAGTATAAAAAGTTAAGTTTTTTTTCAATTTACTTTTATTTTACATCCGAATCAATGGTCTTGTAATGATAAAATTTTATTTTTTATTTTAAATCCTCTAACCTCCTGTCAGAATAGGCAATAGTGCTGTAGGCAGAGTACTCTCATGGGCTATGGGAGACTCACATTTAAGGCCCCATTTTGAAGTTGGCACAAGTACCTGTGAATCCTCTGTGTCCTGTTTTACCCTGTGAACACTGTATTTGTGCTCCTGTTACCCCAACCAGCCATCCATTCTGTAAGTAAGAATCTTTATAAAAAATAATCTTGTTGAAAGGAATATGCTTCAATGAAAATTTAAATTGTTACCAAAACCAGCTTATATCAAAGTTATATCAAAAAGTTTCACATTGGTACTACTATTTGTCTTTCCCTTATCTACCCATGAATTCTGACTCTACCTAACCTCTACTCCTGTGCTGCAGATGTGAGTCACAATACAAAATTTTTTCTTATAAAACAGATACTAATTGATCTTAGTCTGTTTACTGCTATATTGACAGCTGGTACTAGCTGTTCCCAGTATCCAATCTATACGGGTATGCCAGGACAGGTTTAAATATTCTATTGCACATCCTGGGAATACATTTTGGACTGCCAAAACAAATAATTAGGGTTTGTAGTTGTCTCAGTTTAATGAGACAGAAGTGTTTTGCTAAGGAGGATGAGTTATGAGGAAGACCAAAACCCATCTAAGCAATTGTAAATCTGAAATTAAGGGGCTCCAATTGAGAAAGTGTGGAGAAAGCAAAAATAACAGCCCTTTATTAAAGGATATATGTGTATTGGCAGAACAACAAAAGAACACAAAACAAAACCCCGACCGAACAATAGCCCTATACCCAAAAATCCCCTTCAATAAACAGTTTGCACTTTTTGGTGCAATTCTAACCACAATCAGCAGGGGGCGCTGTTGGATCGCTGGAGGTGCAGAGCCTGCTGTGCTCGGGGGTGGCTGACAGGAGGTGCTGTTGGATCACTGGCAGTTGCCACATGGAGGCCCTTGGTGTGCTGAAGGAGCCGAAATGGAGCCCTTCCCTCTCCCTCTACCCTCACCGGGAAGGGTAAAAAGAAGAAAGAAAGGTTCTTCCCAAAGGGAGCTCACGGTGTCTGCTGCTGGCTGCGTGACTTCCCCTTTCTTCACTGATGTGCACAAAAACCACAGCCAGGCTGAGAACAAAGCAGCCTCCCCGCTGTTCCAACGCACACCTTCCCTCAGTTCCCGCAACCACAAACTGTGTCTCATTCCCCACCCCCACCCCCCCACCTCTGGGAGAGGGAAAAAAAAAAAAACAGTCTCCTAGCCCCTCCCCAGGCCATCAGCCTGGAATGTCAATGTAGTGGCCGGTTCTTTTGTGTTAGTCAAATACCCAAGGCAAATCCATCCTGCCCATTTAAACATCCCTCCCACACAGTGGGGCAGGGGGAAGGGAAAATTCCGTGGTTAGTTTTTTAGAACAAATGAACCCATGACAGTAGTTTAAATTTCATCTGTACTGTGTGTAAAGTTATGGGGTTTTACCAGTCTCCACTTCTTAATTTTGAAACTATTTTCATTTATTTATGTGCTGATATAAAAATGAATGTTTTAACATTCTGTGTAAGTTAATTTCATACTGCTAGATCTCTGGGCAAAAAGGTGACAGGTTGTTAAGCATTATTCCCAAAGCATATGTTATAGTAGTCAAAAGAGAAAAAAAATCCTTATTTTGGAAAAGTGGAGGCACTGAATTTTAATGAAATGATAACACAGAATTAGCGCAATGGTCTTTAAGGGATTTGAGTACTTCATTCTGATGGATGTGCTGCTCATTTAGTACAAATATACTACAAAGACATAGAAGAACTATGTTAGGCATAATTTTTCTTGTGGAAAACTTTTCTCATTAAGACCAGCTGATTGTGAAAACACAGTAAAATTATAAATTGATTATATATCTTTTACAAACTCATTTTCACTAAATGAGTACAACCTTTGTTAAATAGGTTCCCCTTAATGGGCTGAATTTTGCCCAAACTTAAGTCTTAGGTTAAAATTCATATATCATTACTGAAAAATTAAGCTAACTATTTAGAAGATCATTGGAATCTCTAGGGTGGGACATAATAAATCCTGACTTGTGCTCCAAGGAAGATTTGCTGGCCAAGGATAAATCTAGGGCATTAGGTATTAAATAAATTTTTCTATGTTAAAAATTTTGTTTTGTTAAAAAAGGTCACTCACTGAACCCCAAGCTTGCATGAAATAGAGAAACTTTGACACTGGTTTAGCAAATTAATATTCTGGAGCCCAAAATCGACCTTTTACTTTAACCCACTGCATTGGATTTGACCAGCAAGGTTTTGGTAGCAAAGGGGCTACAGAGGTGGCTTCTGCGAGAGGATTCCAGAAGCTTCCTCAAGTCTAGCAAAGCCAATGCCATCCAGCTCCAAGATGGGCCCGCTGCTGGCCAAGGCTGAGCCCACCAGTGATGGTGGTGGAGCCTCTGGGATAACAGGTTTAAGAACGGGGGAGGAAATTGCTGCACAACAGCAGCTGGAAAGAGGAGTTGAGAATATGTGACAGAAACAGCTCTGCAGACATCAAGGTCAGAGAAGAACGATAGGGAGGAGATGCTCCAGGCACCGGAGCTGAGATTCCCCTGCAGCCTGTGGTGAAAACTGTGCCACTGCAGCCTATGGAGGACCATGGGGGAGCAGAGATCCACATGCAGCCAGAGCAGGTGGATGCACTCAAAGGAGTCTGTGACCCTGTGGGAAGCCCACACTGGAGCAGGCTCCTCGCAGTACCTGTGGATTTATGGAGAGAAGAGCCCAGCCTGGAGCAGGTCTGTGACCTCAATCCACGCTGGAGCAGTTGGTGGAGGACTGTCTCCCGAGAGAGAGACACCACACTGGAGCATGGGAAAAGTGTGAGGAATCCTCCCCTGGAGGAGGAAGAAGCAGCAGAGACATGTGATGAACTGACCACAGACCCCACTTCCCATCTCCTGGTGCTGCTGGTGGGTAGGAGGTAGAGAAATCAGGAGTGAAGTTGAGCCTGGGAAGAAGGGAGGGGTGGAAAGGTGTTTTAATTTTTTGTTTCTTCTTGTCCTACTCAGATCCATTGGGCAATAACTGAAACTAATTTCTCTGTGTTGAAGAAGTTACCCTTGATGGTAACTTCTGAGTGATCTCTCCCTGTGTTTATCTTGACCGAGGAGCCTTTTGTTACATTTTCTCTCCTCTATCCAGCTGAGGAGGGGAGTGACAGAGCAGCTTTGGTGGGCACCTGGCATCCGCTCAGGGTCTGTCCCCCACACCGATCAAGGAAGCAACTCTGGTGATCCCAGTAGGCTGGCAGTAACCATCCAGGACAGATGTGTGAGATGAACTCTGTGCTGTGCTTGAAGGAATCTGCCAAGGAATCTGAATGCAGCTGTGCTAACGCAAATGTTTTCACTGCCGTCTTCATGGCTACAGTGCAAGCAGACAGTTAGGGTTTTGTTTTCTGGTGGAGCTGCTCAACTCTGCCAGATTTTAACCTGTTTCCACTAAAACTCTATAGAGAGGCCAGGGAACAAACCTGATATAGAATGTCTGGATTCCTTGCCTGGTAAATATTTAATTGCTTATTTAAAGTGGAGTCATTTCAGCAGCTGTGAGAAAGACCTTTCTCACCACAGGCAAAATAATTAACTATGATGATTTAAGCTTATTTGTGTGGCTTTGATTTGGAACAAGACAGCAGTGCTGACCCAGACAGACCCTGTACTCACCTGGCAAAGACTTTTTGTTTATGTTTTTCAGTCCTTATTTTATGCAATATATTGTGTACCCGGGAGTTCAAAGTATGCTGAGAATGGACAGGTTTCCTTGCAGGCTTTCTGAGGCTTTACAGAGTGAGGGTCACCTCGGCTAAGCAATTAAGTCTATAGATTTGAAAGGGATTTAAGTGAAAAGCACGGGTTTAAATCAGACATATAATGTAGTTATTTTAATTGTTTTCATTTCTCTTACATTTACAGAGTCTTAGAGTAAATAACCAAAAGGCAATTTTTATCTCAGATTAAAGATTTGAATCTTCTTCTGAAATACGTAAATTTATTTTTTTGAAAAATGTTGTTTTCCTTCCAAACTGTCGTTTCCCTGCAACAGAAGTCCGATTCAGATATCTACAGAAGTATTAGCATAGAGGTCTAGCTATAGAAGGATTAGTCTAAGCTCCTACACTTTAAATGTAGAGCTGAATTGGACTACTGGATCACTCCCATTACAAAATTAGCATAGTTTGGGGATGCCATTTGGTAAGATTTTTTTATTTATGTTTTCTAAATTTATTTTGTTTAAGCCATTTCCAGAGTGCTATTGTTTCCCACTGTCCACAATCTAACCAGCTAGAACTAACTTCTTACTTTTCCCAATTCCTGAGGCTGCCTTTTCTACATACTAATTCATCACTACCTGTCCAATATATTAAAATGCATTCACTAGTTTCTTCTAAAATTCACTGAAATTATTGAGTGATTTTCCATCAAATCAGCATTTATTGGACTGATGGGCTGCAGGTCCATCAGTCTGAAGTATCTGTGACCAACATAGCACAATTTGGAGGGATCTGATGCTAAAGAAGATATTTTAAGACAGTTGCTCTTCCACTGTTAAGTGTCACTTTAAGACTTTGAAGTGACAACAGACCTCAAAGGCTGAGTGGTGACTTTTTTCAGATTCAAAATAGTACAGGTTCACTTTCATATTTGAATAATCAGTTGGAGTCACAAGGCTACATGAATAGGTAGTGTAAAAATGACTCCCACTTCAAAGGGAACAGAACAAGCAACAGTTTCAGATATCTTGAGAGAGTATATACCAAATAAATCTACGCATATCATTTTTTGAAATTATTTGCAGCTCTGTTGTTGATACAAGTCTAAAGCAAAGACTTAACACAGTTCATTGAGGTCTGGGAATAACAAACAGTATCATTATTACAAAAAATGTTGTCCTGGTAAGTCTACCTATATAATTCATGTGTCTGTATACATGTATAGGTAAACCCATATAATCCAGTTCACACAGGGACTGTTCATTCATTTTGAGTGTTCTTCATGTTGCTCAGACATCTGAAGTGGATCAAAGCTAAGTAATGATTCAGGCAATCTCTAGAAATGGCCCAAGACCCTTAAAGGAGGCTGAAGCATTGCTGCTGTTCCCCATCCTCCTTGTTCATTGCTATAAAAAAAGGGTGTCATAAGACATAAAGTTATAGAGAAAAGCCAGCAAGGAACTCTTCAATTGTTTTATGCTCTACTAAGAGTTTTGCATACATCTGACAACTATTGCAGGTTTTTGACACTACTGGTCTGGATGATGACCAGTGGTGATGCTACTCTTGCAGTGGTATTACACAAGTCTGACTGCAGGATTCAGGCTCGTGTAAGTAAGATTTACAGAAAAAAATCTCAAACCATATATGCTTAGCATGTACATTTTTAATAACAACTGGGTGAGAAATGTCCAAAGACTATTTTCTCCTCATGATGTTGCTCTTCCAGTCAGTTCTTTCCTGCTCTTAATTTTCCTAACCGTAGCAACAGGAAAAGTCAAATCAGCATCAGCCCTGTCAATCTGCATCACTCATGAGGTTTCATGCAGTGTGAAGCTGGCTCTGTTTTCAGACAACAGGAAAGATTTCATTTTCAACAGAAAGAGAAAAATCTGATAGCACATACTGCTGGTGGGGTTCAATTCTGAGAAGCGAAAAGTGAGCTGGCAACATGTAAAAAGTAGCTAAAAAAGGAGTTGTTTTCTGCAAGAACTTTTGTGCAGGAGAAGAAATAACAGGCTCCAATTGCAGTCAAGATGTTTTAAGCTTGACATTAGGAAAACAACAATAGTATTACTTTCACAGCTCAGGGTTAGACGGCTGATAGATTTCATGGAATCTTTTAAATTGTTTTTTCCTAACAGAGAAATCAATTAAATTATTTCAGGATGTTGGTTTTTTTTCCCCTTTAGTAAGTAATATTTCTATAGTAATATTTCAATCGTCTTTTTCTGCAAATTTCATTGTGGTTAAAACTTCGATATCTGATGTGAACCGGTTTTACTTTTTCCCACTTGCAGGGAGTTAAAAATAAAGGTAGGCAGCTTCTGAAGTAAAATGTTTCCAAGTGGAAAACTGAAATGACATGCATTAAAAATCAGTCAAGGATTTTGAAATTTTCTGTCTGAAATTTCAATCTATATTAGTTCAGAAACATTTTTTGCTGTAAAACAAAATATGAACAATGTTATGAGATGGAATAATCACCAATACCTCAGTAAGCAGTAGCAAGTTGCACAAATAAATAATTTTCTTATTTTTACTGTTTTTTTTGTGTTAAAAAAAAACCCAAAAGATCAAAGTTACATTACTCCATTGAAACTGCACTTATTCATGCTCAAGACATTTCTCGTGACCTGTTAAACACAAATGTTTTAATTTGAACACTATTTGCATGTTCCTGATGCTACCCATATTTATAATATTTATGTAAGTATTTATTATGAGTCTCATCACATTTCTTAGTATTTTAATTGTGAAATACTTAATGGTACTGACATTAAAAATAACACTATCAGTATTAGAGTTAATACTGAAATTAATAGAGCAGTTTAAACTTTAAGAACATCTTTATGCTCCAATGACACTGTGTAGCACACTTTATTATAATTTTAATAGGAAATTATTTCATTATTTTGGGTTTGCTACCAGCTGAATTCTCATAAAAGTACTCTGAACAGGAAAGCTGTGTGTGGTTGAAGTGTAAATCTTTTTATCCTTGCTTGACATTGTAATCTTATTCTCAAGCTGATAAAAAATGTGCCCGGAAACATTTTGGAGGCTTACAGAATGGAGAGCCAAAATTTCCTACAAATCTAGTTTAGATGTCACCAAAACCTTACCAAACCTCTTTCTTCATAGGAAGTTTCTTATATCTTAACATCCATATCTTAAAAGCAAGAGGCTCCTCTGTTTTCTACCAGAAATAAGAAGGATATAATAATTTGTGGTTTTCTTCCTATGTCACTCCTGATTTAACTTCACAGCCAAATCCTATTTTAATCACCTTCTAATGAACATGCCCTTTATTGCACCCAACTTTTTACCCAGAGAAAATTCCAGCTATGATTTGAATAAAAACTCAAGGATATTGACAACTTTGAAAAGAATTGTGTGTTTTCCCCCATGAAGGCCTGCTCTTTATGCTGCATATATTCTGTTTGATGGGTGATGCCACAGGGACAGTTTTGTTTTAACATAACATATTGCCTGTTAAAATAAATCTAAATGAACACAGAGGTCACACTGAGCTGGTCCCAAATGTCCCTATAGACATATGTGCAGACAGGTGGTTAACACAGCCTCCTGTCCAAAACAAGATCTGGAGGGATTTCTCCTTATTCCTGACAGATGGTCAGCTCTTCTCAGAGATCCTGAATATGTTAGGTTAAAATATTTACATGATTCTAAGATGGAACTGTGGGTTCTTCAGGTGCACAACCATATCCACCTTTCAAAGATGGTTTACTTGGGACTTTGAAATTAATTCACGGAAAAATAAATACAAAAGTATTGAGGACAGAACTTGGGTTATTTAGGGTAAAAGCAGCAGAGTTTAATTATATTGCATTACGCTATGTCTCCGAT
>VXAY01006085.1:1691178-1775419 GCA_013399855.1 Oxyruncus cristatus
AATATTACTGAATTATAGTGTCTTCCACTGACAGAGTTGATTGTGAAATGAATTTAGAATAGGCTACAATAATTTTCCTTTAGTATCTCATGCTTATTAAAGAAAGTCTGATTCAGAAATGCTGGTAGGAAATCAGACCTGAACATCACAACTATGTAAAAAAGTTCATAAAAAAGGCAATCTAAACACTAAGAAAACCTACTCATCTAATTTCTCATTTTATCTCTAATTCCAGCAAACCAACACAACTACACAACTGCGTAGAAAGGTGACAGAAAAATTAGAGGTCTCGTCTAAGTCTTGTGACGTAATGTGGAGTTTTTCAATTTTTAATGAGAGATAAGGTCTTGAGAATGTAAACAGTCAAGAGTTATTTTTGTTAATTGCTTTTATTCTTAAGAAGCCCCAGCAGGAGCTCTTTTTTAGTCCAAACTGCTGGAAGAAACATTATATTGCGTACACCTGAGCAGAGTTTCTTCTCTTCTTTTACCATTTCTTATAACCTTGCCTACACTTCTGGCTTGTATTCCTACATTTAAAGCTGTATTATTTGCATAATAATTAAAATGAGATTGTTTCTTTGCAGTAAACGCAAGCATGATCAATATTATCCTTTTATTTGTTGCATACATTAAGATGTGCAAGATAAATGATGCTTAAAATGAAAGCAAATTAAAAGAGAAATCACTTCAGAGGGCTTGAATTTCCTAATTGGCTGTTTTGATTTGTAGGTTATCACAGGAAAACTATTATAAAAAAGTATTATTATTAAAAAAATGTTTTCTAAAATTAATTACTGTCAAAAACCCCATCGTATTGTAAACTGAGGTTTGTATAACAGCATGGAAAGCATTTGTTCTTTTAAGGCCAAATTATAATGCCACTTTGTTTTACTTTGATGGAAGTGAACAGTTGGGTGCAGTTGATGTTCATGCTACACCTCTGCTCCAAAGTGCCCCTTGGCAGTTCTTCCATACAGGACTTTGGTTGCCCCTGTTGAGCTGTGAGAGGTTTCTCTACACAAGGAGGAAGGAAAAAAAAATTAATAGAAGACCTTTTTCTTTTTGAATCTTATTGCCTTTGTCTTCAGAAAGTCAAACCAACCAAAAATGGTGAAAAGTGCTCATCTTTGTTATAGGCTGCATCCAAAAGCCTGTCTGTTGCCTGGCTCATTTGCTGGATGGATGTTGGACAGTCACCAAAATAGTGTGAAATGGTGTGAAATGGTATGCCTGTAAAGGAAGGGGCACACTGCCTGTGTGTGTGCCCTGGCTGCAGCCTGGGCTTGGGGCAGGAGCTGAGCCCCCAGGGAACCTGTGCTTGTGCCATTGTGATGGAACTTTTGCCGAGGAGCTTCTAGCCCACCATGGTGGCAGCCATGGCAGCACGTGGACCTTGAGGGTCTGTGGTGCTTCTGGTTTCCAAACTTTTCTGCAATTCTCCTCATCCTGCAGAGATGAACTACCCCTGTGGGAAGAGTTGCCTTACTCAGGTTTGGGATTTTGGCTTCTAACAGTCTGCAAAACCTGGGGAGTGTAAATGTGATCTGTTCATGATATGCAAACGGTGGAGCAGCTCTCTTTGAGGACCATGGCTGAGTCAGGATCCAGTGACAGGATGTCATCAGACAGGGACGATGGAAGCTGTCACTCCTTTTATTCCCAAGCAGTGTGGGAGCTGATCCTGGTCCGTGAGCCCCTGGCACACCGGAGACTGTCCGATGGCAGGTGGTATCTCGTGTCAATGCCTGAGTTTGCCCCAGAGGGCAGGGGCTCCTCAGTCTTGAGAAGTGACTACAGTTGGTCAGTCATGCAAACCCTCTCCCCTCCTGTATGTCAGAGCTTTATCAACCTGCTGTCTTTAGCACCCCTATTCCTTCAAATAGGAGCTCAGGCTCATTAGTGGGGCAGCTTGTTCTGCTCCTGCCCCAGCTGTGGCTGCTTTTGGAGGATGTTATGAGTTATTGACAAGATAGGTCTCATGAAGGTTTATTCCTTGTCAAAAGTAGAGGTCATTAATAACCTTTCCAATAAATTATTTTCCTCCTGTCAGAAAGGCTTCTTGTCGACTTCCACTATCATGTTTAGTTAAATAATCTGTGAGGATTTGTTATATTATTTACACTAGCATAAATTATATTACTTTCACACAAATTTGGCTAATCAGCTGTTACTGAGATTTTCCACTGGGTTACATGGCCTGGAGAACTGCATTCTGGTTTGGAGCGAGGGTCTCTGGCTTTTCAAAACAGAGTCTGTCACTACAATCACCCTGAAAGGACAAGGGTTGATTAGTTTTCTCTGAGGCATTAGCTCATTACATGATGATACAGTCTAAAAGATAAATTAATATAATTTGAGCTTTTTCCTGAGGCTTTTGGGAACTTTAGTGGTCCCTCCTGCCTCCAAACCCAAATACTTGGCTCATTTTCAAAAGCAGTTCACCCTGATCAATCCAAAACCCTACTTCAGTTTCCTCATTTGTGAAATGGGACTAGCAGCTGCATTGCCAGTCTCAAATGCTGAAATATGACGAACAGCATTCAAGAGCATTGCTAGTTTGTTTTCAATATTCAGGGGGTTTATGGGGGATTCTTTTAGGGGTTTTTTTTCTGTTTTCTTTTAAATTTACTGTGTAAGTTTTGTATGTCGTTAAGTATTAGAGACATGTTTTTGTGCTTTTTGATGTAGCTAGAACCTTCCTTGAAAATAAGAAAATCCAGCATTTATAGGAAGAAGGTAGCTTACATAATTATCTGAGAAATAGCCTGCAAGAATCAAATTAATTATTATTTGAAGTCAAATTTTCAAGGTGCCAATCATAACAGTTTGACTGTTAGACAGTTAGTTTGACTCCAAAAGAATCTAAATTGTACCACTGACATATAATATAGACACACTTACTTTAGTGTTTTAATATTTCAAGTATCTTAGAATCAACTGAAAAGAAAATTTCTCCTGAGCGTGCAGAGTCTGCTGTGGCAAAAGGTATTCAACTGGTTTCAATAACATAATTCTGTTGGCTTCAGCAGAGTCTTTGGATTGATTCTGGTTTGGGATCTGGCCCAAAATGAAGAGGACTCATCCCAAATTAATCTGCTCTTTCAGATATTCTGTTTCTGAGATCTTCACTTTCCCCAGTGAAGGTTAGGGCAGCAGGAGGTAAAACACTGGCATGATTAATATTGCCCACATCTGTCTGGAGTGGAATGCCTAGTGCAAAAGGCAACTGACCAGAGGGCATTGTTAAAGAAGGTGATGCATTCCTATAGCTAAAAGCACAAAGACACTAGTGAGCAAACTTTTTGCTTGTAAAGAAAAAAGGTTTAGGTCTCAGTCTGGTAAGTTGTTATCATTGCACCTCATTCAAAGACAGAGGCCAATTGGGTTTTCAGTCACAATGATATATTGCTTTGTTTCAACATTGAAAAAAAGAGCACAACATGAATTTGCTTATTAAAATCATTAGAAGTTGTGATTTCTTTTTTTTCTGTGGAAAGTCTTTATAATGAGAAGATTTTCACCGCTGGGAGGTAACACCGTTAGTAGTTTCATAGTAATGTTAGGAGAATGACCTGCAAGAATTATGTTCTATATTTACGTGGCTTATGCGGTAAATAAAAAGAAAAAAGTCACATTGGAGTGGGTATAAATTTGCACACGTTATTTGTAATTCAATACTACAGGAAATGATCCTCAGCAACCTTGGAAATGCCAAGACTCCACAGTGCAGAGAAAGTGTCACTCTTGTTTTCTACTGTTGAAGGCTGTCTTAATTTCAGTCAATGTTTATGCTGAGTACTCCCCTACTGCCGAACACCTCAGGATGTGTTCAGAGACAAGTCACCTCTCTTAAACATTTCCTTTGAACTTATTCCTCTCAGTGAAGTTTTTGATGACAAATAAAAGAAAAATCATCCTCAGGTTTTCATTTAATGAAGAAAATGTTAAGTATTTTAAGCAGACAATAAAATGCCCTAAACAGATACAAAATTTGAAGATGAACTTGATCAGTATTAACTTTTTCTAATTTATTTTTTCCCCTGTTCATGTTTCATAGGCTAACCACTTTATCATCTAGACAAAAAGTTGGAGTTCCTGCAGAATGGGGAGTTTCAAGTTCACATGAGTGGCAGTTATTTTGTATTTATAATCTCTTACAAAGGGAAAGTTGACCTAGGAAGTCTGGATTAGAGCTGAATTGTAGCTTACTTGCTGCTTCTTTTCTTCCTTGTTTGACTGGACGAAGGTTTAAGTCTGCTACACAGAATGAAGCTTTTTTTTTTGTAAAGAATGTGTACTAAAAAGTAATGTTTTCCCAACTAAAGTCACTGCTGTTAAGGTCAGTGCATAAACCACATTAATAACATTTTGATTTGTTCTTCTCCCAGAATCTCAAAGCAGAAGTCATTATGTTTCGAGAACAAGAACAAAGATAGTCTCTGGTGTAAGACAGTGTTTTTGCACGCTGGAGGTCGGTGACAGCAGGCTGTTATGGGTTTCTTAAAGAATAATGGCTTGTGTTACCATTAGACTGAGGGAGGGTAGGACCAGTGCTCATGGCGCTCCATCACTGACAAACCTTGCACATTAAATGTCGTCAGTGACAGCCCTCACTCCTCCATATCCTCCTTCTTTCCCGTAATGAAAAGATAAAAAGAAGAGCCTTAGCCTCAATGCATTTAAGTCATGAAGAAGGACAGAAGCTTCATCACCTCCCTGGACTCTTTGGGTACAAAGTGGCATGCAACGTAAATTATAGGGCTCAAGATACCAGCAAACATCAGTTATGACTACAGTGAGCAAATGGTCTTTGATTAAATATATGGAAAAACAAAATGTGTATTAAGTTCCTCTGAGATCCTGCTTCTTCATGTTCCAGTTTTTTGAGAGGCTGCTGCTGGATGAGCCTTCCCCATTTTGAGTTCACTGTAAAGAAAAAAAAACAATGAGGATCACTGAAATGCAGTAAATGGTTACTGAAAGGTTGACAGAAGCTGTAACAAAAGAACTCTTTTTTCTTTAATGGTTGGGCATATATTAAGGTCTTTGGTCATTTATGAGTCATTTTGAAATATAGAACACCAATGATAATTTAAGGGAGTACTTACAGTTGTAAATGTATATACTCTCCATAATGATGCTGTTAACCTGAGACTTCAGCCCCTAAGCTTACCAGAGCTATTTACATGTTTATTTACCCCAAGGTACTGGCCATGAAAATTTTTGAAAAAGCACCATCATTAACACCCAATTAAAGAGAAAATTTATGCTAATAAAGCCAGGAGTTGCTTTTTAAGGCTGGGAAAAGAAAAAATATTTAATGACTGTATTTCCGGAAACCTCTTGATGTTCATGATAATTAATTCAGTCCAGCTACTAAATTAAGGGCAGTTTAAGTATTACATAGACATTTGAAGGTTGCTATATTCAGACAAGACTATCCAATATAGAGATTTAGTCAAAGAACTTCAGTAGTGGAATACCTACTCAAGGATTCTATTTTGGTTTTTGGATACTTTGTGTAAATCTTAGATGAGGAAAAGAAATGAAAATATTTGTAAAGGCAGCTGCATAGCTGCAGAAAGTTATAGTTCCTACATTCAAAGTCATTGTTATCATCAGTGCAGTCTACTGAAGAATTCATAGTACATCAGTCTTGAATATATTCAATCACAACGAGTTTATGACTTATTTCAACCACAATAGATTCCCAAACCATTCTAGTACCATTCAAATACCTCTCTCAGCTAAATGACTTCATGTGCCTGATGCTAGTTGCAGAGAGCAAACAAAAACACATTTTAGAATAGTCTATATTAGCTTCTGATCTTCTCTCAGAGTGGTTCAAAGGGACAAAATTCCTCAGTTTCCAGGTACCTAAAAGTTTGCTGTGGCAGAGGTGATCTGGTGGAGTACAGAGAAACTGTATCGAGGGGGTACAGTACTTTCCAGTCCCTGGATGGTCCTACAATCCAGAGCGTGGGCTGGTATAATATGATGCCAATTAGGACTAAAATTGCTTTACATTGTATTAACTTCTCCATGTCCCTGTGGCAGCCATTAAAGGGATCTAAAGCCCTCCCCTCCCCTCCCCTCTCCTCCCCTCTCCTCTAAATGTATTTCCACTTTTATTTTTTCTTGTAACTTTTTTTGTCTTTGACATATTATGTTAATTCTTCACAAAAGCATCTGAAGCAAAACATTTACTGAAGTCAGAGCTGGTGAAGAATGCATTGATGTGCATGGTCTCACTAAAGATACATCTTAACCCCTACAGATCTGATTCATTCAGGACCTCCAGAGTTCCTAAAAACATATAAAGCTGTATGGCTTATATTAAAATATAAAACTGTGTAAATGCCATCACTACTGAAAGGCATTTGGCTATTACAGTAAGGAAGGCTACAAGAGTTTTGGTTGTACATTTGTCAGAATATGCCATGGCATATTTTGAATCTAAAAAACAACACTGAGCAAAAAACATCCTGCTGACCTTGTACTGAGATAAACAGACCAAAGGAATAAAAAAAAATGTAAAAAAAAAGAGCAACATTTCAAGTAATAAGTATATCTCTCTGGTCATGGACAAAATGACAAAAAACATCTAAAGATGCTTAAATGTAAAGAAAATTCTTGTCATCTGTGTCCGTGCGTAACTGTTTGCATAAACGTCCCACAGACAGCAAGCTGCAGCCACCAACTGAGGCTGCTCTGCCACACCAAAGTCAAGATCTGGGGCAACTCATTTAACCTATCTGTGTCTTTGTTTTCAGATCTACATGCCAGCAAATGGCTCATTCCTCCACCACAGAGCTCCTGGGGTGGGTGCCAGTGCCCAGGCACTGCAGGGGCTGCCCTGGGCTGGACACGTCCTGTCCTGGCTGAGTCCAGCCCACCCACTGCAGGGCACAGCTGAGCCCCTTGGCCACTCTGGTGGTGAAAATGTGTTTATGGAAGGGCAAAGAAATGCCACAAGGGCAGGGGAAGAAGGAAAAGGGTTCCTTGTTCCCCAACCCTTGGTCCCATGACAGTAACTCGTAAGTGACCTACCCATGTTTATCTCACCCCAGGAGCTTTTTCATGATGTTTCCTCCCCTGTCCTGTTAAGAAGGGAGGGATGAGAGTGCAGTGAGAGTGCAGCAGGGTGGGCAGATGGCAGATGGCCACGGTCAGCCCACTGCAAAACAACAGTAGAGTCTGCAAAGTGCAGCAGATGCAGGAATGGTGGATTCATAAACATACACTCGTATTAGGGCTGCCACTTTGTCAGCCACATGCAGGAATGTTTCTGTGACTGTGCTGCTTCTATGTGAATAAGGAGACAGCTGTTATATGAGTCAGTGCTGAATTAGGGATATTCTCCTGTCCTGTGGGGCAGTGCTGTGTTGACATAACATACACACTGTGCTTGGATAGGCATTACATGATAGTCAGCACTGTGGCAGAGCACAAGCCTGAGAGGTAGTCCTGCACTTGATGTGCTAGATTAGGTTCCTGACACAGAAGGGTGTTGCAAATTATCTATCTCCCTTGGATGGGGTTGATGAGTCTTGATGCTGAAGCACAGAAGTTTCATCCATTTCTGGATAATACTTTAATTTCTGCATCAAAATTTTGTAACTAATACTCAAGGTTAGATAATCAGACTAACTGACCATAAATATAAAGTGGAGACCAAAACATGAGACTCAGATTTCCCTTATAGGATAAAGCAATACCTAACGTAAGCAGCAGTACAGTATTGCACATCACAGTAACCAATTCTGCATAATCAGTTTCAAAGAAAAGGAGTCCCTGCACATTTCTGCAAGGACTCAGAGGTGCAACTCAGAGGTGATTTCATCTACTCTGTCAAAACGGTTGGTTTTGCTACCAAAGATTCCTGCTTGTCTGTGGATAGTCTTTCATAGGCAGCTAAAGCCTTTTAGGTATTTATCAGGACAATTTGGTGAATTTTCTTCAGATACAGATTCTCTAAGACAGTTTTTAATCCTTGGCATCTCAGTGATATTTTTCCAGATGGAATTCAATATAGTTCTGCTATGTTCCTCACCACAGAGACATCCTTATTTAGGGACATATTTCTCAGGGTCCTTAGAAATTAATTCAATAGCATACATAAACAAACAAACAAATTAATACACATAACACCTAACTAAATGTTTATAAATTATTGCAAAATTACATCAATGCTATTGGCATGGGTTCAACTTTTCTTCTTTTCTGGTTACAAAAGTCCACCAGCCATGCTGCTAAAGAAGAGCATGTCTCTTGTCATTTTAAGAGCCTAACTGCATTGTGAGTACAGGGACACATGGCTTAGGTAAGACTCCTGGCAGTGTGGAAGAGATGGAAGGGGATCCTGGGCCCCAGAAGGGGTGAAGCATAGCTGTGTTATTCTGTAGCTCAGTCATGCAAGGGGGGTGGGTCTCATTCAGTCACACGCAGCACTGCCCAGAAGTGGTTTTACTGCTTCCAGACCTGAGCTCTTTTATTTGCATGTCCCCTCACTGTAATGTGGCAGCCACTGCAAAACCTGGGAGCGACGTGTTGGGTTCTGATATGCCATGTAGACCTCCATATTTCAAAGTTATTGAGGTCATGTGTGTGCAAATCCAGAGCTGAAAGAAATGCAAGCAGTTGCACATGTGTATTAGTAAAGAATGCAATCTTTTTCTAAATTGCAGATGATTAATAGGTTATGTTAGAGATTTTCCCCTCAGTTGTTCAATTATGCTAAAAATTTTAATGGTACCAAACATTTGACTCCCTTATCTGTTTCTTTTTTTTTTAAATTTATGAAATGGTTGACAACAACAAATCTGCGGTGCATTGCTAATGTCTATTGGAATTAAAAATTAGGAAGCAGAACAATCTAGCACCAGCATGGGTGAATGTATTTCAGTAAAAAAAAGTGAAAAATAAATACTTGAAGTGCATGTTCAGAACACAAGATTGCATAGAAAATTTAGGCAGGAGATTGCAGAAACTGAATGAATCACTATATAGAAAAGAGATGAAGAATGTAGGAAGTCCTTTAAACTGGAATTTCAAAGGAAAAAAAAGAAAATAGAGATGGTATGAAGAGGGTGAAAATAACTAGGAAGGACAAAACATACAAATAGGAGAAGAGATGAAAAAAAGCATAATTGGATTTGGAAAATGAGCAGGAATTGTGAAAGAGAAAATAGACAATGGCAATAACAAGAAAATTGGTGAGGAATAAATTGGTTTTATTTGATGATAAGTCTGTTTCTTAATTTCTGACTCCTTTTGGGAGAGGGTTATCTATTATGCTGTATTGAAATGGCTTAACTGACTCTCTAGTTATTCAGCAGAGTTGTGTATTGGGATTATTTCATCTTGATGGCTAATAGAAAATGTGTGTGTGTGGCAAAAAAGGTGATCAGCTAATCATCAAATTATACCAAAAGTATCCAATTGAGTTAAGAACGTGGGATGTATTGGATTGTGTTGCAGCTGTTCATCATGTACTTCATGGACTTTTTATGCATGTGAATTCCACTAATGAATTCCACTCACGAAGGCATTGAAGAACTATTTCAGGTTTAGCTAAAATTCCTCTCTCTTATGTCAAGCACACAATATTCACTAAGAACTAATTACTAAAAACATTTACACTTGTGATTACTCTTTTAAAAAACAACAGTATTTAAAAACTGTTTATGTTTTATATATTTTTAGTAAAAAGCTGATGCTAGAAAGCAGAGACAGCAGAATATGAGGCCTTTCCCATTTCGCCCGCCCTGAAAGGTGGATCCAGGCATGGCAGTGTCTAAGTGTCACTGTTGTATGACAGCTCGTTGGTTTGCTGTGCTGGGCAGGATGGAGTTTGAGATGAGAATACAGGAAGGAAGCTTATGAAATGGCATTAATGAAGCTCAGCCCACTTTTAAATCTCTGCTTTTCAGTTCTGAAACACCACCTGAATCTAATGGTAAAGAATCATCTGCCTTTCCCGCTTTTGGCACGAGTAAATTGCCAAGTGTATTTTACAAGAATAAAATAAATGAGATTTCTTGATGTACATGAATAATTCTGAGTAAGCCTGCAAAAATCCAGATGCCCTGGTTGCTCTGAGCAAAGTTTGAAGGGAAAACTATGCTACCTGTCTCCTCATTAAGCACTTATTTTCCTGTTCCTTTGGAAAGAACTATCACTTTTTGTGAATTCTCTCTTGCTTAGTCAGAAAGGAATGACTCTCTGTCATCACAATTTTATAAGAACAGGGTCCTGAAATATCGCTACCTGAATGGACTAAGCAGAGGGATGATGTGACATGTACACACATGAATGCCTTCCCCCGATCCCAAAGAAATCTGTCATCTGGATGTTTTGTGTGTAGGTCTGCCCTGAAAACAGGAGCTGAGATTTCTTCCTGTACAGAAACATTCTCTGAAATGACCTCTTGTTATTTTCATGTTTCTTTCATTGAATTTGTTCACTCTGGAGGCTTCAGAGCCTTCAGATCTTATATTTGCATTGTATAGATGCTCTGTACATTTTTTTTCAATACTTTTACATCTGCAGACCTTCTCCTAAAAGGATAGGCTGACTTATTATTTTGCCATTAATGGTTCTTCTTCTCATAACTCAGAGAAGTATATTTTTGAACTGTAAGTTTATTGCACAAATACAATATAAAGAACTCTACATACAATGAAACCAGTAACTGAATAAGAGAACCCAAGGTAAAATTTTTAAACTCTCAAAGCAAAAGGTGTCTCTTAGAAAACAGAACTGACTATCTATCTACCTCTTTATCTAGAGATACAAAAATCCTTAGATGCCTCTTTATTTAAGAGACCTTTTCCAGAAAAGTTTTATTATTTCACCTTCCTTCTACCTGTAGTGGAAATTCCAAGGGACCCACCAAACTAATGTCCTCATGGGCAAGGTTTTGGCATTTAGAGGAATGTCTAACCAGGCAACAGGAATGAATCCCAAGATCTATTTGCTTTTGGAGGGACTCTAAGCTCTAGCAGAGCAAACCAATATGATTTTCCTAGAGGACTGAGATCCGAGGTACCCTTAAATGGGATTTGAAACCTTGATGGTAAATCAGATTTCTCTCTAGTTTTAATGGTCTGTTTGCAACGAGTAAACCAGGTCCATGAATAATAGGGGGATAAAATTATCAGTCCTCTCAATCATATGGTTCATATTGCTTACTGTATTGTAATTTGTGAAAGCAATATACGTCTGTTAAATTGGTATGTTAGTTTCTCTACATCATTCTTTTGTTTTAATTTAATGACTGGGACCACAGAGAGATAGCTGGAGAGATGAGGAATGCAGTAGGGAGGAGGAGCTCTCCCTGCACACAAGGGAGAGAGTGTGTTGCAGTAAAGGGGACTAGCCTATGAAGGTTTGGGAAGATTTGCTGGAGCAGGCAGCAGGGCTCAGACAGCATTAATGAGATTGTTTATTAGTACCGGATGAACAATTCTGCAACTCACTTGACAAATACCAAGCACCACAGGGGAGCGTCCCACTGCCTTTAGCAACTCCGTGATCTGTGGAACAAAATAATCACTGAAGAAAAACAATCTATTTTCCATCTATTGAGTTTTTCCTAACATATGAAACTGCTTCTATCAGAATTTAAAATCTAGGCTAACCCTGCATGAGATCAGGAGCTTTGTTTAAAAATCAAAAGTCTGTGGTTAAAACAGCAGCACAAACCAGATATGTTGTGACTGACTTAATAAGCTGTATATGCTGTACTGCATCAATTTCATTTCTGGGTTTTTTAAGTTCTTTGGTTTTGATTCTAAAATTCAAAAGTGTTAGTTAGCTATTGCACAGCATCAGATCTTTCTTACTAAAGAAAACCGTGCTATTTTCCACAACTGTCTACCATTCCTGCATACCACAGAGTTTGAATCTGTTTGAAATGGATCTTTGTCAGCTAACTTCAGGATAGCCTTCTTTTCTTTTTTGATTTTTGAATACATTCCCTCAGGGTCTGCCTGAACTAAGCTTTGTCTGTAGCAAATATGCCTTTTTGATATATATGTACACAGACATTTCTATACATATTAAAGCTGTGTGTGAATCAGTACATGCACATACACATAATCTTTCTCTTTCCACCCATTCATTCATGTGTGCGCCCATTAATTTATCCAGTTTAAGAGAAATTTCTTATAGTATAGGATAAACAATAGACTTTGCAGAGTTTTCAGCTTTAACTTCTTCCTGCCAGTGATCCAAGGTCATCAGAAAAGTGAAGGTGAAAGACTAATTCTGCTTCTGTTTTGACTAAGTCTTTGAAAAGTGACCAAACTGAAAGGAGTTGGTCACAGTATGTAATTTACATTTTCAATTAGTATCCAGAGTTGTTTCTTCAACTGATTGCTAAAGTGATCCTATGATTTCTCAGGTTATTCCTACTCAAAACTGAACCTCAAGGTTATAATTTAAGGTGCACCATTTTGGGAGGATGTGTCTTTACCACATTACTTATTTTGTGCTATGCTTGCTTTCTTGTGATGACCAGCTGCTTTCCTGTTTATTTTGACTCATCAACATCAGCTGTCACTGTGATGTTGATCTGGTAAATGCTGAGTGCATTCTTCCTTTTCCTCTAGTTCAGGTGGTTCCTCCTTTCCTTCATCATGCCAGTGAATAACTATCTTCTAACTCAGCAGAAAAGTTGCTGCACATATCTATACTCATATGCTGTTGTCCTTCCACAACCTTGAAAGACCCATTAGTGATTCTTGAATTCTCATTTGATTTCAGTTTTATGGGTTTGAATTCAAAGTGTTTAGTACACCACAATTCTCATTACTCTCTAAGGTTTATCCTTCCTGACTCTCACATGTATTGCAAAAATGAAGCATCTTTGTGTGCAGCAGAAGAGCTGTTGTGATTACTGACACGCAAACTGTATCTAGAAGGAATTTCATCCCCACAGTCAGCTCTTCCAGTGAGCAGGAACGGATTGGCAATAGCAGCTGCGCTGGTACATGTAAGCTATCTATCTATTTGGAAAGCTTTTGCTTATTTGGTTCAACATAGAGCAATACCCTGTTGTAATTGCAGACATCTGGAACATCTGTTTAAATAACCTCTTGGTTTTGGTGTCCATTATTAGGAATAGTAAAATTATATATACCTTCATACAGCTGAGGAAGAAGGAATCCCTGTCCCCACAAACAAACTTTTTAAAATTTTATGTAGCCTAAAAATATATTTCTGGCTCCACATACAAGGGATGTCTCATTTTTGCTCATATGGATATTTTGACTGTAGCAGAAGTAAGACTTAAAATTGCAATAAATAGCAGTTACTGTTTTACACAAATTTCGGGTTAAGTGCTTTCAATATAATGCTTTTTGCAAGATCTTAAGCCTTATGTGTATTGAAAGCTTAATAGATATTTATTGTCTATTTAAAGTGATAAGCTTCTGTGAGGGTGGTCATATACTGGAACAGGTTGCCCAGGGAGGTTGTGGGTGCCTCAACCCTTGCAGTGGATACAGCCTTTAACAATCTGGTCTGGTTGCCCCTGCCCATGGCAGAGGTGGTTGGGACTAGATCTTTAAGGTCCCTTCCAACCCTTAACACTGTATGATTTTATGATTTAATGATTTACTGAAGAGGTCTTAGATATGGTCATGCCAGCGTAGACGGCTAAGGCTATCAGACAGCAGTCAACCAGGTAACTGTGCTGTGTCAGATCAGTAGCACTGTGTAGTCACAGCAAATTGAGGGTATGATTGGTAAGGACTGAATGTTGTGCATATGTCCTCATAATGATTCATAGGGATTATGAAGTAACCAGTGTGAATGTGTGTTCTTAATGAGCAGCAAACTAGTCAAGCCTTGCTTTGAAGTTTGAAACTGGCCTGGCTTATCATTTTTTAAAATGTTTCTATCACAGGGATCTCCAATTTTCTGGCTGGTGTGTATATATATATGTATATATATACATAAATATATATATATATACACATATATATATATACATACCCCCCCCATATTTTCAGTGGTAATACAAGTGTCAGGGTCATTGATAGCGTGAAAGGGAACCCTTAAACTCATACTCTAGAATTTCACCCGCCTAGCTCTCTGAACTTTGGGTATGTAGTCTATATGTGGCATTTGTGGTACACCATAGTCAGTGAGGGAGAAAGGCACCATCAGGCAGCGAATGATTCCAACTCTCCTGACCATCTAGCTTGGGATTGTGCCTACACCTCTCATTTGATTATAGAGAAACCTTATGTGAATTTCTTGGGTTTGGAAGTCATGGCTGAACTGTATCCCATTCCTGAAGCCTGCCTCTTCTAGGTACTTAAATTTTCTTTTAATTCTAGCCCAAGATGACTAAACATAAAACAGTCGACATAGATTTTTCTGAGCTATGCACCAGCCACCTGTATCACAAGAGGAATATTAATTTATTTCAGTGGACTGTTTGCTGGGAGTTTTGAATGTGAGCTTACATATAAGTGGTAAGGAGAAAGCTCAGTCCATTATCTGCTGTGCCTGCAGCTAGGCAGCTGTACTCGTTTATTGAACCAAGTTCAGAGATTCATAGATCATAAAAGCCAGAAGGAACCATTGTGATCATTTGCTGTGACCTCTTGCATAACACAGTCCACTGGAGATTTTTGAATTAATTCCCAAGTGAACTAGAGTGTTCCATTTAGAAAAATAACCAATCTTGTTGAAAGTGTTTCCAGAGATAAGTCTGCCATAATGAGTAGCAAATTATTTTAATGTTTTATTGGTCTTTAGTGCTTTATAGTCAATCCGAATTTGGCTTGCTTCATCTAAATCATTTGATCTCATTACAGAATTACCTGTTGGACTGATGAATCTGCTACTGTGAAGTGTGTGTTTGTCATGTAGGTACAGAGACTTCGGGCATGCCATGCCCTAACCTTCCCTTTTGTTAAGAAAAACCGGATGAACTAGCTACTGAAGGACATGCATTGTGAGAAGTACCATACTACATTCAATAACATACAGATATTGAATATCTGTATGTATATTCAATAATATATATTTATATATAAAGACATAGGACAGCAGGTCCTGTTTCTTCTGGGCTATGTTATTGAATAAGAATGTGGTGGCATAATTTTTTCCATCTATAGCATGAGTAGATTTCTCAGGATCGTGGTTTGCGTGCATAACCTTGGGAGGATTAGACTTGCAAATGTCAAAGGAACATGCTACACCAAAAATCTTTCTGGGGCACACGTGTATGCTTTGGTTATATATGTGCATGGAGCTTGATCACAGCAGTGACTTGTCTGAAATTTGGATTGTTTAAAGTGGAGTATCTGGACTTTGAGGGGAGTGGAGCAGAGCGTGCACTCTACAATTATTGGTGTTACTTATCAAAACCAGAAGAACATCCACGTGAAAGTTTGGCATGCTCATTGTACTCTATATGTGGTTTTCTAGATAACATTTTCCTCTCAGTGTAATAAATAAAAGAACAAAGACTTCACAGAGATAGTGGAAACAGTCTCTTTCTTTCATTAAAATTTGCCTATGCAAAGATATTTGCATAACAAGAACAAGAATGAACAATAGAAATATCATAATAAAGTTCAGCCAAAAATCTGACTGAACAGAAGAGCTTTAAGACAATTCTATGGGTTCATCAGTGTTATCTAGACAGCAGAATAGAGAAATAAAATTGAGAAATATGAGAAAAGAGGAAAAGCCAGGATAACTGTATTACTTTCAGTTCAAGAAGGTTGTTTAAAAAGATTCAATATGTGTCACACTGCAAGAACTAAAATTTTCCTAGGAAAATGCTTAATTAAAAAAATGAAAGAAGATAGCTACCAGGCATTTAATATTTTCATAAGATAGAAAGCAATCAAGTCCAAGACATTACAAGTTGTTTTTCAGCTGGCAGACAGTTCCACTTAGTATGTAAAATACAACTGCCTCAAAGAAGTTGATGCCAGGCAAGGGCAGTAGTAAAGAATTTATCTGCAAAACTCAATACAGCAATATGCAGGCTCTTACCTTCCCCCCCCCCCCATTCTTACTTGTTAGGCTAGGATTGCACTGGAATATCGAATAATGCAACGGCATGAAATGAAGATGGTGACGTATTATTTGGTTGTGATCACACCTGGGAGACAAGTGAATATTTTCTGTGTTTAAGCAAAGTGTTCATTAAAATATTTTTTACCTTTTGGACAATTTCCGTCTGATCCTTCTTCAGTGAACCCAGTACTTTGTTAGCCCAGCATAAAGGTTGGCAGAATAGTTCAAAATCTCTTATTGCAACACGGAATGGGTGTGACTGTGCCTTGAGATAATACTTAGTACTCACCTCCCGCTGCCACGCCCTTGTGCTGGCTCGCATGAAGGCCTGTTTCCAGGGCTGCGCAAGGCAGCATGAAGAGTGGCTGATCAGACTTCAAGATAGTGCCTTGCTTTTGCAGACAGAGACAGATCCTATATTATTTGCATTTGGAAAGATGCATTGTTAATCTTTTCCTACCTGGCACCCAGTTACCAGTATAGCATCTGGGCAATAGGAGGCTCATGACTCTAAGAGGGCATTCTTGTCTAGCACTACCACTATAAAACGTTGCTGTTGCTGTAACAGTGGTGATGGCTCAGCCACTGCAGACTTCCACGTCTCTGTGCTTCAGTCTCTGAACACGTTGCATTTACCACCGGCAACATGAAGTGACCTCCAGCCTTATTGTTTCCCAGTTCAGTGCAAAGCAGAGTGGGGTATCTCTGCAGAGACAATTCCTTTCGAGAAATAGCTCAGAGCAATAGGGCTGGCACAGCTTTCTTGTCTTTTTGATTATTTAATTAACTTTGAGACTATTCCTCTTACTGGGTTTTGTGTTTCCAATTGTGTAATTAACTTTGAGACCATTCCTCTTAGTGGGTTTAATTATCGCTAAAATTTCTAGATCTTTGCAAATCCTGGTTCTCTTGCCAGGGTGATTTTTTTTTTAATTTTAATTTTAAGGAGTCTGCAGTTTTACTCATTGCTGACTTTTAGTGCCACTTGTGCATGCATGCAATGACTGAAACATTGAGCCAGTATACACACAAGCACAATGATTCACAACATGCCATCAGGATTTGCTTTTCACCTGCAGAATAGGGTTAGAGTGTTGTTTCAAGTATCCAGGGAAAGTAGGGCACCAAACTGTGTTTTCATGAAACAAATTTTAAATGTGATGAGAAAGTACTTCTAAAAGCTCATTTCTGATGTCACAAACAGAAGCAAATCTTCATGAAAATGAAGTAATCAGTGAATAGAAATTTCATTATGTAGCTTCTTTGAGCTCCTTTAAGAAAATGTATAGTTTAAATTATGAGCATTAATCAGTCCATAAAATACCACAGCTAAGGACTCTTCTAATATGCCTGAGTTATGAATAGTTCCAGGAAAGGTGGCTCACAATGTAGAAGGAGAATTTTAATTTGTCAATTCCTTCTTAATGAATTCTATGCTAATATTACTATATATAATTTCAATATTGCATGTTGTGCATCCTTAGCTCTTTCATTCCTATGATCAAAATCATTTAAGAAATTATATTTCAGGAAATAAAGAAACTTGGCTGAGAACGAAATCTACAGCAGGTGTTATAAACTCAATTTAAACCATATTAGACAAATCTCTAGGTGGCAGTTGCCACATAGGACCATGTTTGAATAACATGGAAACATATTCAATAGGACACAATAAATGAACAGCTACAAACATAAAAATGCTAAAATACAGCATAGCAGTCACCTGAGAAAAGGCAGTGCCTGACAAATGAGGCACTTCCAAGGTTCCAGGAAGTGAACTACTGCATTTGGAATGGGCCAGAGTTGCTTTGATAGTTTTTCTTTGACATTACAAAGCTAATTTGCTAAAACCAGAAGTCTTTCTCAAAAATAATTTCAGCTGCGATTAATGAGGAAGGTTTCAAAAGAGATTATAAATGTCCCAAAGAGAATAAAAGCACAAGCCCTGTTTCCCATACTGTGAGGTGAACTCACCTCTTCCCTCTACGGGTCCCTCTCCAGGTAGGAAAGACCCCACAGCAAGGGACAGGAAGGGAAACGATACTTGTTGGGAAAGAGGGACAGAGAGGATTTTGCTCTTGCAAATGCTCAAAAATCACTCCTGATGTGGCAGGAAAGCTTACCTTAATCGCACCTAAAATCCAATCAGAGAATGCATAGTATGCAAGCCATCATGGAAGCTATCATGCAAGTTCAACTGCTGGGCCAGGATGCTGTCTTGGTGTTGATTATGCTAAAACCGGCCTGGTGCACCAGATTTTGGATACACATCTTGCTTTTTGAAACAGGATTTGACAAATAAGCTGGTGAATGGCTTAAATTTGTGACTAACAGTCAATCACTTTATATTATAAAAGTCCAGTCCCCTCTCATGCAGTCAGGTCCTTCTGACATAACCCTTCTTGGGGTGTTCGTGTGGAGATCCCTCCCTTGGGTGGGGATGCCCTCCAAGGATACTCCTGGAGGTTGAGAGAAAGAGATCTCCCCACAGGCACTGATATGGGTGAGTTACATCAATATCTACTTAATTTCTTTTTGCTAGCTTTAATATAATTTTGTCAATAATTTCTTCTATATTGTACATTATCCTATCCTATCTTACACTGTAGTAATAGTAGCTTTAGCATTTACATTGTGTGGTAAATAATTCTGAATATGATCTTTTGTCTGATCATTTGTAATAATAAATGATTAATTTTATATAAATATTCTCATTTTGCCAGTCATTAAAACCTGCGGGACAAAAGTGGTTCAATCACACCTCTGTAATTCCTTAAATTTAAAGATTGAATTCATCCACACCTAGACTCCTCTCTGAGAAGGAGTTTAGACAGCAAAAGAGTCCTTTATGCACCTCATGACTCAACAGCAGGGCATTTTAATGAATTTTGTCTAAACCTTTCACTCCCACCTGTGACACCTGGCCACTCTGATGCAAAAGCCTGCATCCTTTTGGTCATACACAAAAGGACCTGCAATCTTGTACACTGGTGATCTGATCAGATTTTCTTTTCCTTTCCCCTCAACACATCAGCTAGACCTTGGGGAGTTGGCCCAAGGAATTACCACCATGGCATTCCCTTTAGGTTCAGTTAAATTACTGCAATTTTTTATTTGTGAGTAGTGGTTTATTGTGCTATCTAATAACTAATAATTCTCCGTGCTTTCATATAGCTATTCATCTTCAAAGAGTATCACTAATGTGAACTAATTAATTTTCTGGTTTTCTTCTAAGACACGGAATTGCAAGCTGTGATCATGCAGACCACCCAGGTAATTATAATTTTCTTTGCATTGAAGATATTCCAAAGACTATTTTTGTTATTTTAGGTGTAGTCTTGCAAATGCTAATTTGATCAGATAAGAGTTAAAGCTAAAGTGATTAATGATAGAATTTCTGCTTTTAAAACTTCAAGAGTGGCATCCTAGTAATCCTTATTGAAAAAGATTCTTTCATCTAAAACTTGACTATTAGGTACTGAAAAATAGTGCTAAAGGACTGTTTTGACATAGTACAGGCACAGAAGGAATATGGGTGAATCTAACTTTAATACTACCAGAAAATTATTAAATATTCAAAGCTGTACTGTTCTTTTTTTTTTTCCAGTTCCCAACAGTCTTTTGAAAATGTTTTCCACAGTGATTTTCAGCAGAACAGTAAGTAGAAATCAGTCCTTTTCATCCAAAAGAGGAAGTGTAAAGGATGCATTTTGCAAAAGATAATTTTGATCAAGATGCATAATGCATAAGCCCCTGTTCCACTGACCACCACTTTCTCTATTATTGACTCTTCCTTTGTCTTACTTAAGGGACAAGTGGTTAAACTAACACAGTTAACTGGTTTTTTTTTATCCCCGTTCTAAGGTAATAAGAATTAAATAATACAAGGCATTCAAAATGAGCAACAGTGCAGATTCCTTAAACGTCTTCTGTCCCTTCTCTCCGGAGACAAGCACAACGAGGTGAATCTCATCATTATTTGTCTTTTCAAGGGCAAAGCTGTGATAGACAGGGCTTAATGTGTATCTTGGTAGAATTGGATTTGATCCTCAGGGCTGGGCCAGAGGGCTGCTTTGTTAGATTTGTTAGATTTACTCTCTCTCCTGTGTTCTCTCTCTACCACAAACAAAATTACCTCTTGGAGGCCTGCATCAGCCTCGGCATCCTGAGACTATCTCCTTTTCTTGATTTCAGTCACATCTAAATCTGTTTAAACTGTCGACATGATGATTTGTGGAGAGACAGGGATTAAGCAGAAGGGAGATTAACACAGTTGTCTGTCTTCTTTGAAATAATATACCTGCTGACAGTAAGGGCATTCGTCAATTTACATAACTTAACTCACAAGAAGGGCTTTACGGTTGTTATTGGGTTGCTTTTTTTTTGCTATGAGCAGTACAAACTCACCTGCTACCTGCACTTTTAAAACCTTGACAGTCCATCTCTTCAATTCCTGTAAGACTGAGAGACATGCCCTCTTTTTCTAGATGGAATGAGCTTCTTTGTATTTGAGTAATATGTATTCAAATAGATTATTTAAGTAATATAAATTCTGCTGGATATGAGATGAACTTCAAATTCCCCCAAGGAAATATCTGTATTCTAATAGAGTCTAAACTGAGTGAACAACTGTTTTCAAACAGAACCACTGTCTCTGTGTTTTCCTTTCATTTGCTGAAAGAAATTAGCAGATTCCTTATTCTTCTGATTGTCTAGGACCCCCCCCCCCATGCAATATCCTTCTTTATTACTTAAATAGATAATTCTTAACAGCACTAACTAGAATTGCTTGAGTGGTATTTTGGGCTTGACACTACTGTAGTAGGGAACAAAGGACTGCAGAACAAAAAGAAGAAAATTTAATCTAAAACTGGGAATAAGAATGTCTTTTTTTCTCACACTGTCTACTTTTTATCTTTCTCACACTTTCTCCATTTTATCTTTGTTCAGTTATAAAGGATAAGGCACAGAGCCTTCTCTTCTGTATGTACAGGGCTTTGTAAAAGAAATCTTGTTTTGAATTCGGAACTGAATTGTGAGGTAGCATTATGCAAGTTAAGAGAAAGCACAAATTTCAAGCCAGCAAATTGGTAAATGTACTGTCACAGCCCCAGAAGCTGAAAGAACTGCATATGCAGAGAAAAAGGAATAATTGCGTAAAAAAAAAAAAAACCAACCAGTAGCTTCCTAGGTGTGAAATTTCTTTTTTTGATACTTTATATTTTTATATGAAATCTCACATAAAGGCTGCTTCGTGATTGCTGGGCAATGTGCTGTTCTGTTAGGATGAGGGAGTTATCTCCAGCCTTGCTTCTCTGGGAGTCGAAGCATTTGCGAAAACATCTGTTGCACCAGAACGGGGAAAGTTTTTTGTGTTACAGAGCTCTAGCTTATAGCTCTGCACATTGCAGAGGAGCGAAGGCAGAGGAGCAGACAAAAACTGTTCTTTTCATCTCTCTCTGTTTCTCACTGAAATGCTAAGCACGTTTTCATCATACTGTAGGGTTTGGTTTTTTTTTCAATATTAACAACTAAAGTAATATTAAGAACTAAAGTAATATTAACAACTAAAAGTGATGACATAAATAAAACAAGTGAATGAGTAAATCCATTTCTTAATCTTTTTCCTGAATCCAATGTTTTTGAGGTCTGAAGAAATTTAGTTATTTTTCTTTTTGTTCTTCTTTTCAGACCTCATACTCTAAAATTATCTTTCAGTGTCCTCAGTTATACCTACTAGCCATTCCTCGAGAAACAGATTATTCTCCTGAACTTCCCAGCTAAACCAAGGAGCTGCAAATCGTTCAGATTTTTAGTCAAAGACTTTCAGATAGACATCCAAAATTTGAGGTGCTTATAAAGCTTGTATTGCATCTCTAAGATTAATCCATTTTTGGCAGAAATTCCAACAGAAACTTTTCCCTCTTTGTATTAAAGCATCACTTCTAAGTTGCTCCTGTGATGTGACATTTTGGTTACTTGACATTTGTAAATATGAGGATTCCTTCAGGAGAATACAGGTGCTGGCTCAGTCTTCAAGTGCATATAAGTCAAGACACTGAGCTGATAGAGATCATCCCAGTGATGACAACAGGAGGAGGTGTGCACAGGTAACACAATCAGTGACACACACCCTTGTGCGAGACACGTAGTGGACTCCCTATACTCCAAACCCACACATAGTTTCTGTAAGTCTTTCCATTGATTTCCTTGGCTTCTGATTAAGACCAGAACCATTCATGACTATTATTGGTTTTGGTTTACCTATCAGCTAATGCTGGGATGCTGATAGCTGAAAAAGACTCAAATGTGAAAAGAGAAGCTGTGTCTTACACAGGCTTAGAACAGGTATGGTAGAGACAGATAACTTCACAAGAAGAGACACACAATGATTAACAGAGGTAGAATACTTGATTAATAGCTCCTTGCGAGTTCATCATTTTAGTCAGCTCTATGTTTTCCAATACAGTCTACCTACAGTAATTGCAGCAGTTTCTGTAGGTCAGATCTTATTTTTAATTAATTGAATTGCTGACTTGCCGAATTGGGTGTTTTTAGGAAAGACAGTCTTAATTCTAGCTTTAAAATCCTTAAAGTCTTACTTCTAACTAAACAAACTGGCCAGGAAGAATAGGGCACCTCTATAAATTATCCTGACATTCCACTTATGGGAAAAAAATATCTGGAAATTACCTTGTATTGCCACAGATATAAGAAGAATCAGAAGTGCCAAAGGCTGCTGTACTGTTCCTGTCTAGCTTAACCCATTAGTTTTTTTGCTTTCATTCTTAGACTTTTCCAAAAAAAAATTGAGAACAACTTCTTGACAAAAAAAAAGAGTTCATCATTTCCTTTTAGTGTGCGAAATAGTGTCAGCTGTTGCCACCAAATAGCTGATGTGAAAGGAATTGATATTTTTTGCTGCCTGAAATATTTGTTTTGGTATGTGCAGGTTTAGAAATACATGGAATTTCATTTGCGCTTGCAATACCTAATCTAAAATGGAGAGAGAAAAGCACTTTCTCCAAACTCGTTCTGCAAATCTAATTGCTCACAGTATTCTCTGTGGGTGTAAAAAAACTGCATGAGTGCCCAGCATAAAAAAAGCACTGGGATTAAATACTAAACAATTCACCTTACTGGGACTTCATATCAATGGGTTAAACATGATAAACCATTTATGCATTCACATCAATTTAAGCTGCTGGGCATATCTGTTGAATGAATACATTTACTGTTGTTTTTTTGGCTCATCAGTAAATCTAGTACAAAATCTGATACTATACCAGTTGGATTTATATTGCTGCAACAGACAGAGATTATTACTGATGCCAAGAAGACTGATTTTCTGCTGATTTGATTAGGACAGTAACTGTGCAAAGCTCCATATTAATATACAAGAAAACTGCAGTCCCCTAGAAGCCTGCAGAAAGGAATTTTGTATTGGATTTGGAAAAAACAGATCTGTTGTTTCTCTATCCTACTGCATCTATTAGAAAATTAATACAAATTCTTTAATCAGCCTCTTCATGTGTGCTAGGAAATGGGCTTTCCATATTAACCAGGGAAATGTCAACTCAAGGCTATGGGGGCTGGTGCTAATAAGGTTAATGAATAGCTGGCCTGAAAAGCAACAGATGGGCCTAACAGAGCGAGAACCTTAATGGCATTTGTAATGCCTAGGGTCAACTGCAGTTTATCTTCATTTTTTTCTCATTTGAAATATTCCAACAGAATAATAAAATAAGTTTAAATTTTCCCTACAGGGAGATGAAATTTATGCAGCACTGTTTATTGAATATCAATGTGTTTTGTTATAAACAGAGGACTGCTATACCACTGCTAGAACAGTAGTTGCTGCATATTTGCATTTGCAGAGGAATTTTTCATTTAGATAATTTAAAAGAGTACTCTCTTTTCATCAATTACTGCTTCAGAACTGTTATGATTGGCTTTGTTTTTTGTTTTTTTTTTCTTTGCAGAAGACAACTAACACAGAAGGTCAATTTCTGGTTGTATATTTTAGCTAGATACATGAATATTGTGCTAGATTTGAATAGAGGAATTGTAAGGGTGGAGTATGAATGCTCATGTTGTGGTTTCCCCAAAGATGACAGAATACATGCTCATTATGGTAGAATGTCATATGATAGAATAAGGTAGACATGAAAAAAATATATGGAAATCATGAACATTTCTAGCTGAAGCAAAAAATGTTTCTGTTTAAAATGTATTTGTGGAATCTGACAATACCTTCTGTGGCCCTGTTGTCCTTCATCTCAGGTAAACTAGTCTTGAATCTGAAGGAATAACCTGCACAAGAAACATTTCTCTATGCTAAACACAGGCTTAGGGTGATGTTTTACTATCATTAAAGCAAACACATATTACCTGAATTTAGTCTACAAGATTTAAGCTCTAGTCTCAGCTAAAATAATGAAATATAATGTTGAGGGAGGTTTTAAGGTTTGTTCCACCAAAACGTTTCTTGAATAGGCATTGCTATAGGGGAAAAAGAAACCACTGCTTTCTTATTTAGCTTATATCTCCCTCAAATAGTTTCAAGTAAACATATGGATCCACAGTAGTTTTATTTATGAAACTCACCTTCATACTTTGTAAATGCATGAAAATAGCTAAGAATATATTTAACTTTGGGTAAAACTTTAAAGCACTCAGTCCTGAGCTGATGCTGCCAAGTTTCCCAAAACAGGCTTTTGATCACCCCCTTTCTGCTTCTTGAGCGCTCCCTAAAGTCAGTGTTAAAACTTCCATTGACTTTGATGGGGGCAGAGTTAGGCCCCCATACTGTGGGCTTTTGAAAATCTCACTTTATGTAGATTTGAAAAGTAATACTGGATTATTCATAATGAAAACTATTGGTTTAACCATAAGTTTGTGCAGTTCAGTGATTTCAAAGTATCTGATGAAATTTATCTCACCCAAGTTTAAATGTCAGGAAATTAGGTGTCCAAGTCAAGGCCAGCCAGTACACTATCCAAGACAAATCTTCCTGCTGAAGTTGTCCAGCAAAGAACAGAAGACACCATTAATTATTTAAGATGTAATAATTGAATTAATTTTCCTGCTCATTACAAAAGAAGGATTTCTGTTATGATAATCTTGACATTTTGAGCAGGAATCTGTTTTATTATACTGTCAATTTAAACAGACATGAATTATAAAAAATTTCATATGTTAGTTGAATTTGTAAATAACTTTGGGTATCTTGTGAAAGAATATGATATTCTGCCTACAGTATAGAATATTTTAGTGCCAGTGTCCTGGAAGAGAGATTAATATAGCTCTGAATAATTTACTAATTGTTCTACTATCTCTAAATTTGACAAAAGTAAGAAAAATATTACTGAATAATTTATATGATGACTTTCATAGAATTCGTCAACTAATATTTAATCTGATTTGCTCACAGGATAAAAGTCATCACATAAATTCGAGACCAGAAACATCTAATTTTCATCTGACTTCATCATAGAAGGACTTAAATCTGCATATCTGTTTGTTATAGATCCGTACTCCTTACTGGTCTGGGAATAGGACCAGTCTTTGTACAGTACTATTTAGCTGCAACTAGTTGTAAGTTGTGTAGATATAGTAAAGAGAAGTGGAAACTACTCACTTTTCCCTTGAGCACCAGGCAAGTTATGTGTTTATTGAACAGGTGATGTTTATATTCTTTTGTGTTTACTACTACACAATTACAATGAATCAGTTCCAAGTCTGGTTTAACAGCAAGCAGTTCCCCTTGACTTCTGACAAGTACCGTTGCTTCATTCCCTGATGTATTTCAAGATGGGACAATTCTATTTAATTGTGCAGATGACATCTATCCTACCTGAACCTTCTGTCTTGAAAGTATTGCCTCTCCTCCTACTCATTCCCACATTTCTTTTTTTTTTAAAATTACTTTAGGTTTACACAATTCAGTTTACTTCATTGAAAGAAGAAGAAACTACACATTAAACTGAAAGTCAAGTACAACGTAGCTGTCTTGGACTTCTGAAGTTCTAATTCCATCCTACATGAATTTTGGGAATGTTATGGTAGGATAACGTTTTATTTTTCCTGTCTGCTGACTTTTCAGGAGAAAAGAAGACACATTTTTTGCTAACGATAGTTTTTCAGATGCTAAGTTTAAAAAATAATTGTGTTCATGGAGCTGCCTCATTTCAGTATTTTAGTTGTTACAGATTATATTTGTAAGACTGCTGGGTGGTAAGTTTTAGACAGGATTTCAGACCTCTACCTACAGAAAATCACTTGATCACATCAGAAGATAACAAAATTGCTGAAAAAGAATTTAATGAATTCTCTCTAGTAAATAGCTGTAACATTTTTTGAAAGATAAGCTAGTCTTGTCTTTTTCTCTTTTCCCCCCTTCCATCCAGATAGCTTTGTGATTACCTACAACACTGCATGCATTATTTGATGTATAAATGATCAGTGTTTAATCTTTTGTACACTTTCTGTTGTTCAAATCTTGCAATTGTTTAGCATTACACAGTTGTGTTGACACATAGAAAAATATTATTCTAATGAAATCTGATAGATGGCACTGTTGGATTGTTGATAAACCATCCTGAGACTGACTCCTGCATTACTAGCATTCAGGAGCATATTACTGCTTATTTAAGAACTATTGCTTTAGAAAGCTTGATAGAAAAACATTTATTTCAGCCTGTGTTTGCTCAGTAGTGGGACTCAATGTACTGGTCTAGTTGTTGGTCTGTAATTCTCTTGTTTCCATTTGTTCCAGAGCATCTCTATATCCCATTAAGAATTGCTATATTTATACAAAGGTATGTGGGTGTTTCTTACCTCAAATTACGGGCTTCTGGTTACAGCAGAGTTTTTGGGAATAAGAATTTTGATTCTTTCTTCTTTCGTTATAAGACAGAGCATTAAATGTTGCATTACACGTGCCTTTCATATTCCATTTATCCTTTTCTTTGAGGTCTTAAGGATGACAACTACCTCCTGTGGGACTGTCAGTACTTACAGATGAATTGACTATGATTATCTGAGGCAAATTAAAAGCCAACTTGCACTAACTTAAGATCAGACAAATCCAAAAGCACTGTTGGAACTAGTCCGGGTAAATCCATTGGAGTTTGATTGGACTAAAACCTAATGCAGCTTATGCAGGAATATTAGAATGAGAATTTTCTTGATATATTATCTGACATGCAACTTGGAGTATAACCAAAAAAATGGTGCCAAACAGTAAGCAGCAATGAGATGATTCATCTATCCTTCAGTATATAACAATGCTGTTGAGTAAAGACTACATTGAAGAGTTATTTTATGCACAAGTGGGATTCTGTTATAGAAAAATCTGCACACCTGTTGTGAATTCTTGATTGTTACAAGAAACCCCAAATCTAGGCAGAGACTTGTTGAACATATGTTTTGCAATATTAATTCTGTCTGTGTTGCATCATTTATTCCCACCCTTCTCAGCATTGCAGTGAATAAAGTTCCACGATAGACTTCTAAGCAGTTAAATATATCATTAAATAATTGCCCCAATTTTTCTGTTTTAAAATTGACTACAGTTGTGCAATTTCTGTGATTTCAAATCATAATGAATTTACCTAAAATCACTAAATGCACTCGCCCACCTTAGAAGAGCTAAGCAGCACTTGGAGGAGGTAATGGATTCGGGAAAGTAAAGTTGCTGTAATCTCATAGCTTGAAATGCATCATGCACCACTAACATTGTCCCTTATAAGAATGAAAAAAAATCAATCTGACAACAATTTTAGTGATTATTTTCTTTCAGGCTTGAGGTATATAAAAATGTGGGGACAGCTCTTTCCTATTGTGAGGAAGAATTGAGAGAACAATGCAAAGCAGAAACTATCCCTGCAAGTTTTCTTTTGAGATGCTTTTCTCCCTTTCATTTCTTCAAAAAGCCAAAGGTTTGTAGCGATGGAGAACAATTACAGGGACTGTGATAACTCTCTGGCTTCTGAAAGCTGTCAGGAGGCCAGGGTATGCTGGTGATGGTCCTTTGCCTGCGTATTTTCACTGTGTACTGAGCATCTTTTGCTCTCTGTCAGCAGAATGTTGGCCAAACTGTTCTTGCTTGGTAGCAGCAGCTGGATCCAAGGCCTTGAGTCTCAAATGGTTTTATAAAGACATGAAGGTGTAAGTGGGAAGAAAGCACTACTATTTTCCTGTGAGATAAGAAATGTGATGCTACACGTCCAGGCTACCTCCTGGCCTGCCCATTTGGACTTTGGTCACATACACATTTTTGGGTATATATACAGTTCCCCCTGTGAGAGCTGGAGAATGAAGAAACAGCAACTTATTCTGCCAAGACTTTTCCATTGCTGGTCTGTACACCCCTTTACACAGAGTTCTTAGGGGAATGAACTAAGACTCAGTTATTTTAATAGATATTAGATATTAAAAAAAGATGCTAGTCAAGTACAGGAATAAATCACAAGGACTGCACATACATCTGAGTGGAGTTTGCATTTGTTTGCATTGAGTCAAGTCATTTAGAGAAGTGGTTTATCTTGCTAAAAGACTTTATAATTTCATGGCTGCACAAAGTTATCAGGCTATTCCAAGAGTACAAAGGATTGCACCTAATTCAGTAATTCTGTTCCAAGAAAATCCTCTAATGGTAACATGTAATATTAAGAAAAATCAGCTTATAATGGAGGATTTGAACCTTTGCTGAAATGAAAAACAATTATGCTGATGAATTTTGCTCCTTTTACTTCAGGAGATATTTTTTACTTAAAAATTAGTGTTCAATACAATAAAAATGGATTATTGGGGGAACATCTACTGCATGTGGTATAATTCCTCAATATAACTTCTTAGTAGATCAGAATTATTCTAAAATAATTATCTGAAAAAAAATATGCAATTACATCATTTATGGGTTTGGTCTTTTGAGCACATAAGCTTTTAACAAAGTAGTCTGTTTAAGAAAGGCCATAGTTTGTGTCTATGCTTCAATTGCATAATTAAAATGCCAAATCTGGATGGTAGCTGACAAGGATTTTAATCTTCACAAGCACATGTAATAGATACCTCTCACCTGAATGTATTCTAGATGACCAGTTGCACCACATGCAAGGCATTGAGGTCTCAACTTCTTCCATAACCAGATGCTTAATGTTCAGGGAAAAAAAAAGTAGTAATAGAATTTTAAAATATCTGCTCATTTAGGTGGAATAAAATAGGTTCTAGGAGTAATTGGAGACCACTTCATTGACTGTAAGAATTCATCAAGGCAATCTTTTTGCCTAATGATGCAGCCGTGGTTATAAATTACAGCACCATCGTAGTTTCAGCTAGCTCTAGTTTTAGCAAAAGAGAAAAAGAAAAGGTGCCTTAGAAAGAAAAAATAATTATCTGGTGTTTAAAATAATATTTTAGATACTATTTTAGTAATTTTAAAGATTTGAATTATATTTACTTTCCATTGATATCTCTACTTGTCATCTCAAAAACATTAGATCATTTCTCTGAAAGCAGATTAAAGCCTGAGATGTTTTTGTCCTATATTTTACAAAAGCAAACATGAACTTTCCAGTACCTTATGTCAGAGATTCAAATGATTGAAAAAAGATTGGGAGAACATTGCAGTGTAAGAAATTCTGTTTAGAACTTTATTCAAACAGTCATGCAAATGTTTTGTTTAAATAAATGAAACAAAATGAGAAACTTAATAACGACATAATAACTGTGTCCCATTGCATACTGAATTTATTGAAAGAAGATATTTTTAACAAAAAGGAAGAGAGAGGTTTGAAAAGGTGGTGAAGTTTGATGGTGCCAGAAAAATCTATGCTCTGTTGAGGACACAGAGAGTAGCAAAGCACTTCAGGAAGAAACACAGTGGAACTGTTAGAACCACAGATCAGAATTAAGTACAAAGAAATATATTTCCATAATTTGAGACTTCTGCATAATTTAATTAATATTTCCATGATTTGAGCCCTTCTGCATAACATAATTATTCCTTTTATTTACTGGAGGAAAAGCTTGGATGTTTGGATGTGGAGACAGATACTTTAAAAGACAGATACTTCATGATTTTGGGATAGTGAGTATCAAAAAACTTGGATACTTTAATGTACACCCACTTTGGAGAAGATCTTCCCCTTGAAAAATATGAAATGCAAGAAAGAATTTTGTGCTATTTTAAAAATTGTAAGCAATTTGAATGAAAAGTTCATCTAAAAAGTACATCTACTGATTACTTATCTAAGAAGTAACAGAAATAATTTACCAGTGGAAAACTGTATTCTGAAAAATTATCAACAAACATTATAGACTAAAACATTAACACTTCAGTTAATTTTTTTCTTAGGAATGAACTCGAAAATGTATGAAAATACTTTTTACTTTGTTTAATCCATGTTCATTTACTAGAATGTTAATTTTTTAGAAAAATGCCTATGAAGTCACTGGCAGAAGACATATATGTGTTTGCAAAGGTTGAAGCTTGAAATAAGAGCCTCAGTTATTCAGACTGAATTGAATCAGACATAGCGTCACACTTGTTAAATATCCAGCCATATTACCTGGATGTTTTAAATTGCCCTTTCTGATTGAAGACCTGGGGGATGCAACTACCTCTAGAAATAAGACATACACTTAGATTTTATTATTAAACATAAGCTGCTATAGGAGTGAATGGTCAACATTAAGAATATTAAGATGGATATTTAGTCTAACCTTGCCATCCATGTGCTGCAGTTTATTATAGCAAAATTATTTAGATATGGATTAGAAAATTTCTGCTTGTGATATGATTGGTTGAAACAATAGAAAGAGCTGCTAAAAAGTTACACGTTAATATTTTTTAGAAGGAATACCCTTTGTGTAAGTATTTCTCATTGCCTCCATTGTTTACTATACTAAGTAATTTTATTAAAAAATCTGATTTAGAATAATTAGTATTTTTTTCCTCAATCCAGGCCTAATAAAACCTCTTGGTTATTAAAAATAGTTTTTAATAGAAATCCTAGAAAAAAAGATAACATATAAGAACATAAATAATCTTTAAAATGGGTGATTTAGGGGTTTTTTTGTAAAAAAGAAAAGGATATAAAACACATAAGAATATGTTTCAAGATTTTTTTTTCAATGAAAAGCCAAGTCATCTCATTGTAATTAACCTCATAATGTGCCTTTCTATAAGTAGCTATGTTTCAATTTTAAGTATGCAGAGAAAATCTATTGCAAAAATGAAGAGCCTTGGCCATACCTATTTCTGATGCACATTTAAGTACTGACAGTATAAAAAAAAATTAATTACATTTTACTCATAATTGTTTCAAATCCTTGGATCAAGTTGTGGAAGGTCATGCGCTCATCGTGTTTGTGTATTCAGCACTTCCTCATCAGCTGGTCCACCTCCTCTGGGCAGGTGGGTGGTCATGGCAAACGCTTGTCGTCCTTCAGGACAAGCACCAGCCGTGCCACCGTCGTGGCCATGCTACATCTCAGAATTCAGAATGAAGAAGGATATATTTGCTGAACAGTAGCACTTCAAACTCTTATTACCTTTTTCTTTGTAAGACTTTTATGACTCCTAAAAAGAAACACAGTTGTTGAACAGGGTATGTTCTGCAAAAAAGAAACCCATACATGACTGAACTGTTTACATACACTTTCTTAATTTCAACTTAAACGAGGTGGGGCTTGTTTTGGCTTTTACTTTTTTTTTCCCTTTATTTTTTTTCTTTTTTTTTTTTTCCCTTTTTATAACCCTCTTAAAGCCAAATGAATGCTCTATAGGAGAAAGTGGCTGTGCAACGGTCCAGCCTCCTATCACCCATTTGTGAGTCAGCTGGTCGTTGCTTTATTGTAAAACACTTAGTCACCTCCTTCCCAAAGCTTTGGCAAGACAGGGTTGGTTTTTGTGTAAATAGTTATGTTATTGAGTAGCAAATAATGACTATGACCCCTGTGAAACCCAAAAGTCAGTAATTTCTCATAGGAAGGCTGACTTCTCTTTTCTGTATCCAGAAAAAGGGCCCGTTATTCCCCTGTGCACACACACATACATACACTTATGCTCCATCTCCTTTTAGAGTTAGAAGACTACAACATTAAAGTTTAAAATAATTAACTGAAAATTGAATGAAAGAATTTGGCATGGAAGCAAGAGAAACATGAAAGTTTTGAGATGGGGTTAATAGACTGGTGAAAGTGAAGGAGCTGGCACTAGTATGGGAGACAGTTTGGTCTGAAAAAGGATGAAGAAAGGTGACTCTAGCCTGGGAAATGTGAAGGACCTATAGGACAAAGCAGGTCATGGGTAAGATTTCAGGAGTGGAAGGAATATTATCTTTGGACAGCAAGAAACTGAATCCTAGACTGGCCTGGGTTGTAAGTGATCTACAGTCCCACACAGGGTTAGGGTTGGTGTTAGGGAGAGTTACTCAGAACTTCCTTGGTCATCAAGCATTGAATCTGGGCACTTCTCACCTGGACCTGCTGTGAGGCAAAGAAGTCCCTTCTTCCCTGCAAGGGAATGTATTTCCTCTCTTACTTTTCAGCATCCCCACATGCTCATTTAGCACTGCTGTGCTCCTAGCCTCGCACTGTTTCTTTTGTTAGAAGAAACAAACACCTTTAGTTAAAATGCCGTAATAGTTTTGAAACATTAAAAAAATGTCCAAGCAAACCCGCCACCAAAATGATGCACTAAACTTTTCCCGTAAAATTTCTAATCTTTCTAAGAAAAAAATATTAAATCTCCTAAAGGGAATTGTGCTGAAATAAAAAGTCTGGCTTCCATGTTTTTGAAAACTGCAAGAAGAGAGGTGATGGGAAGAGGTTGTAATAGCTGTCAGGAGACTGAACTACACTAAAGACTCCCAACCTATGAAATAGAAACAGTCACTGAAAGAATCGTGGCAAAGCTGACAGATACACAATGCAAGCAATTTACTGATTATCTGGGGAAGATAAGAAAACACCTGCTGCTTGCAAAAATCCACTACCTATCAGCATTACAGAAAAAAATATTTAAAAATATTCTCCTCATCTACCTGTATGTCTTTTATTTTATTTTGAGATGCACTTCCCCATCATTTTCACATAGACATACCACAAGGCAATTGTATACATGCCTTTTTGCATACAGAATGATACAAATAGTGATTACTTAAATTTACTATTCTTAGAAAAGATGGCCTTTAAAAATCTGTTTTGAATAAGCTCCTCTCTATGGAACCATTTTAACTCTCTGATCTGCCCCTTTTGGAGATAGCAAGCTATATTTAACATAACTTGAATGAAGGTTGTGCTTACAGATTTTTTTTCTTGGTGAAATGGTGAAATTAGAAGAGAACATAAAAGGGTTAAGAACATTTGAAGGTTGGATTTTGATACCTACACTTAAGTCATGCTTTTGTCCATGAATCCGAGTGATGCTGGAAACTCTTCAGAATATAGATCTGTATCTTACAGCTGAATAAGGATATCAACATCTGGTCAGTGCTTAATGAGTATGGAAATATTTTACCTAATGTGCTTAAAGCAGAAAAACAGGAAAAGACCCCAACAGCTTCCTTGCAAGAGTGTAAACTGGAAATGCTTTTTGACCTTGAATACTACTGTTTTTTTGTAAGTGTCATTTTTAGGAACCTGTCTAGCCCAGCCTCATGGGGTTGATTTTGTATTCTGATTTCTTAGTCTTTTTTCTTTAATCTGATTATTAGTACATGTCAATTAGGCAGTCTCTGATATCTCTTTCTTTTCTAATTGAGCCTCCTGAAAGCCTACCAGATAAAGGTTTTTTAGAGCTGGAGGGCTGCATCTTGCTCTGTTTGAGGAAGAAGTTTTGTTGTGAATGTGTGCATCTGTGATAGCATGTGTCAGTCATTTGCAGCTCTTCTTCTGAAAGCCATTGTGAATTATTGTGAACTTGATGCTGCATCCAAAATGGAACCTCAGATATTACTCAAGAGAATCAAAGGGTATGAGGCTGAATCAAACACTTGCCCAAAAATTTCTTTTTTTTTTTTTGATAAAATCACTTTTTGAAGTGTTTTCATCTGTTTTTAATAAAAAGCCAAAACTTTTTTGATTAACAATATTCATTAAAATATTTTTGTAAATATAAATTCATAAATGCACTGAATTTTAGCTGTGCTCTTGAATTGTAGTTTTTACCCATGCATTTTGAAATTATAGTAATATTTAGAATGGGAAAAAATCATCACTTAAGTAGCAAACAGTCTTGAATCAGAGTGGTATTATAGCACTCTTGACTTTTACAGTGTGAGCAATATGACGATACCACGGCCCCCTAACTGGTAATTTTACGTAGGGGCAGGTACTGGTGTCAGTGCCCAGGTTCTGGGGGCTCTGGGGCAGCCTCTGTGAGGGAAGGATGGGGCTGCCCGAAGTCAGACACAGCTGTTCCAGCTGGATCCAAAACAGACCTGCAAATGGGCCAAAGCTGAGCCCACCAGCAATGCTGGTGGCATTTCTGGGATAACATGTTTCAAAAAGGGTAAAACCAGCTATGCAGTAGCTCTAGGAGAGGAGTGAGAAAATGTCAAACAGCCATGGACATATCAAGGACAGTCAAGGAAGAGGAGGAGGAGCTTGAGGCTCTGGAGAAGAAACTTCCCTGCAGCCCATGGAGAGATGGCTGTGGAGCAGATTTATCCTGAAGAACTGCAGCTTGTGGTAGCAACCACACTGGAGCAGAGGAAAAGTGTGAGAGGGAAGAAGTGGCAAATAAGAGTTTTAGCAACAACACCCCTTTCCTGTCCCCCTGCATTATTCAGGAGGTAAAGAGGTTGAAGAGTAAGGAATGGAGGTGTGAAAGGGGGCAGGAGAAAGGTATTGTTTTAATTTTTATTTTTGTTTCTTGCTACACAAATCTATTTTAGCTGGCAACAAATTAATTTTTCCCCAGTCTTTATCTCAGTCCCTGAGTTTTTTCATCATGTTTTCTCACCTGTTCTGTTGGTGAGGAAGAATGAGGGAGTGGTTGGGTGGGCAGCTGGCAGGTGTTGGTCAGTGTCAATCCATTGCAGGAAGTAATATTTTCAAGTTTTCCTTCTAATGTTCATGTACCTCTTGTGGTTTAACCCTGGTTCATTGTGCCTGACTCTTAAATTTAGTCCATAGGACAGACCACATTCTTCTCAGATTTGGAAGACCCAGGTTAAAATTACATTTATAGGTAGAGTGGCAGGGCAGGTCTCTTTCTCCTGGCAGAGGAGTATTACCTGTCATTATAGCTAGGCCTCCTTGACTGCTTCCTTGACTGTCATAGAAATATTAGGTGCATGAAGAATAGGAGATTAACATTAATTTACAATGAAAATATTCTTTCCCTCCACCCCTCCCCACAGGGGATTTAATATAGCTGGAGCTGCAGCTGCAAGCAGAACAACTTATTATGATTGATTCTGCAGTTGGGTTTCACATGCCATGGGTAGGTGTGTTCTTACAGAGTTACAGTTAGATTCTTTAAAGGTGATCATGCTCTTGGGCACACGGTTATGGAAAATGCAAACTAGATTTTTGTGTCACTGTGGTTATGACTAAATAGCTGCTCTTGAAAGCTTTTATATGCTGGCACAAAGTACTTGGTGTAGTGCTATTGTAATCGATTCTGTGTTATTCCTGCCTTGGCAGTGACCCTGTTCTATCAAAACAGGTGTAAACTGCACATTACACAATGCAGTTTTTAAAACTGACTTCTGTGAAAAGATTGTCTTAGATGATGTGGTCCTCACTTTACTTCTATTTAATGCCTCCCCAGCACAGCTGTTGCCTCATTGGTAATATGCCATTGCTATTATTCATGTTACAGTAGGGCTCAAGAGCCAACAGAGGTTTTTTTGTTCCAGATGTTATACATAGAATAGCAGATACTCACTTGAAGAGCTTACACAGGGGTTGTAGAGGCCTTAGATACCGTATAAGAGATATAACAATCTCTCTAAATCTGAGATTCACCAAGAATCAACTCCATGATGTGTCCTGTCATTTACAGTAAGTCCCCCATTATTCCAACTGGTATTGCTGTGAGTATTCAATCCAATTCCACAGCCAATGTCAGGAAAAGACATGGTTAAACCATAACACACACAACGTGATGGTGGCATTAGTAGATGATTTGTTCTGTACTCTTTATTGCTTTTAACTCTATTTTTAAATAGAAATGAATACATTTGCATAGATATACACTTTAAACTGGGAATGTGTTTAAAGGAATTTCATGCTGTTTGCTGTTTTCTAGGGCAGTGTAATCAACAGGAGTTCCACCATTCATTGATTAATATTTGAGCAATGTAAAGTCCATCATGATATATTTCTGACATGTTGGAATTAAAAATGACACAACACTGTAATCTTTGTCTCTGTCTTTCCAAGTAATAATAAGAACAGTTATTAATATTCTGGAAAAGCACCAGTGTTCAAAGTTTGACAAACACATAAATGGGATTTAAAAGGCAAGAATTATTATCATCAATAAACAAACTCCTCATCAGTGTTACCTGGCTATTTATAAATCTAGTTAATTGTTTTAAAAAGTACTTTTCAGATAAACCATCTAAATTTATATTTGAATTATTTTCTGCCGTATTGGAAACACAGAAGAGATCTTTCACAATTTTACACAGCTTAAATGATTATTTAATGGAGACTGTATGAGATTGAAAGCTTTCTTCTTCATTCTCCTGGGCATATTGATAAATCATGCAAGTAATTTTATTTCCCATAATTTTCCACAAGCGCCTGTAGAATGAGCCTCAGTTTAGATTTTTTTGGCAATTAAAAATTACACTTTTCCTCATGGGTAAGTATTTATTTCTCCCTTTCTCCCTTTCTCCTTTCCCATAAGGTTTTTGGAAGTAATGGTTATATCTAATAATGACAATCACCCATTTCAAGTTGCAACTTTATCTCAATTTTCTTATTCGTACGAGCAAGAAGAACAAGAATAACAGAATCTTTTACAATAGCTGCTATATTAATTGCTTGCTGTTAAATTTATCAAGGAGAAAATAGAAAACAGTTCTAAACTACAAATTATTCAAGTGCATGAAAAATTTGAATTATAATTTTTTATCAATTATCTATGCTAAAAAAGGGTGGGGGTACAACAGCAGATTTCTCTAGAGTATTTATCTGAAAAACTAATGTTTTTTATGTTTGTTTTGGTTTTGTTCTGATTTTGGCTGGTTTTTATTCCCCCCCAAAATAATAGTTTTATTGTTTTTTTACCAAAAAAATTGACTGATTTACTCTTCTTCACTTAAGAATCTCAGTGCCATTAAATGTTTTGTGAACATTTGATAACTTGTTGATAAATGATACAAACTTTAAAGCAGCGACGCTTATCAACACCCTAATAAGTTTAAATTAAACCATTCAAGTGATGTTCTGCTTTAGATGTCTGTGTTGAACATGAGAATAAGGGAACTATTCTAATTCCTGCCTTTCTTTTTCGGCTCCAGGTTGGTTCAACTCTTACTGTATAAGAGGGACAAATATTTTATGATAAACCAGAAGTATATGTCAGATAATGTGTTTGTATCATGTAATCCTTCTCTATCAAGCTGTAACTTTTTACAAGATTAAGGAGGTTTCATATATCATTGCTTCCTTATCTGGTAATTCACTGATATTGGTTAGAGAACGTTATTTTATCTTTTCCACCACATTACTCATTGTTAAACAGTGATATGTTTTGTAAGCCATGGATTGTATTTGAATCAAAGTGCAAAAGCACATTTTATATTTTCATGAGATATAAAACAAAGCACTGGGAGATCTCATTTTATATGAAGTATGTCTGGTGAAACAAAGTTTCTCCCTCATAATTAAATGCCAGTGATTTGGCTTTGAGTAAGAATAGCTGGATTTTGCAGGCAATAATGGTAACCTGCCAGGTTGAATAATGTTACGGTAACAACAAAATGCTTATCTTTTATGGAGGAATTTAAACTTGCTTAAGAAAAAGAGAAATGAAGCAACTCAGTATCATTACAACATAAACATAAACAGAAACACTTTTTAATAATTTGGGAGGTTTTATTTTATCTTTGTATGATTTTTTGCAGTATGATACTGAGGATAAAGAACTAACTCAGGCAATGAAGCATGGATAAGCCTCATAAGGAGAACTGAGTACAGAACTTCATTGACCCTACTTGGAACTTTGTGAGAGTTTCCCAGTGTGTTTGTTTTAAGGAGCATGAACCTTAAATTTCTAGTTTGGTTGCGCCACTTAATTGGGGTTTTTTTTGTACTGAAATCAAATGAAATTCTTAATTTAACCATGAAGTTAAGGCACCACGAGGTCTACAAGGAAATATTCTTATAATACTGACAGGGAGAGGGAAACTAGTCTTCAGATAAGCTACATGTATTATCTATGGTGGGTGCTACTTGTTTCAGCTCAGAAAGGAAGTTAAGACAATGAAGAATTCTAGAAAATGAGACAAAATCTAGTTTATTCACACTTTTATTATAAAGGATTCTCTTTAACTCCTTAGGTAGCATGACTTTTTGTGCTTTTCTGCTAAAAGAAGTTGAGAAGATCCAGTGTAAATGGCATTCAACAATGTTTCTGTAACTTCCTAATATACAGGAAATCCCCACTTCAGTGTGCACACAAAATTGCTTGGAAATTTTATCCAAGTATATTCTAAAGACTTAGAAACTATAACAAAACACACAGACTTTGAGAAAATAGTAAATAATAAAAAGGTCTGATTTCTTGGGTTACTCTAGTATTGGCATTACTACATCAGTCTTAGCAAGGATATTGGCACTGTTGAAGCTGCAAAGAGAAAACCAGAAGGAGTTAGTGTGAAATTGTTTATATTTAGGCCAAGAGAAAGTAAAAAGCCTCTGTATAAAATAAAATGGTTCCCTTTGGTTTTTTTTAAGGTGATTGAAGAATGGTTGAAGACATCATGAAGAAATCCAGTGGCAGTGAAAGTCTGGCTTCCTTGTACTCTGTAGCACTCGCCTGTGCTCACTGGAACTCAGGGATGAAGCACACTTCCAGAAGAGAGAAATAAAAGCAGAAATCATGTTTTATGCCACTTTGAAGCATGAATGAAACTACAAAGAGGTGCAAAATGTCTTCAAAGACTCCCTACTTGTTTGCTCAAAATACAGGAGTTGAAGGAAAGGAATATAGAGCAGTAGGTTCTTTGAAGCAGGCTAAAGTATGTCTGCATTCCACCTGTGCAAGATGCCTGCTAAAATTAGTGCAATAAAGAGTCGTTCTTTCAGCATGTCTTGCTTTCCTAGATGCTAAGAAAACCGACTGATTATTTTTAACCGCCTGTTATTTTTATACTATGGATGTACTGTCAAAGGCATAGTTTCTCTCTTTATATTTGCCTAGGAAATACATTGCTAACATAATGCATGTATAAGCTGACAAATGTATTAATAAGCCAATGACTATCTACCATACATGCCTCTCCTGTTTAGTTTCAGCAGATGATCACAGTCCCTTTCAGAATATATACATTTAAAATAGTGAAGTAGTGGTAGACTGCCAGAGTTGCTCTATCAAAGGGAAAAAAAAAAAGAAAAATATTTTATCTGAGTACATAACATACTTCTGATAGTTGGCCAAGTATGTATATATACTAGTAGGTTCATATAATTCAACTTCTGCCTGTGTTCAGGCTAATTTGAGTGCATTGACCCATAGCTCTCCTGATACGGTATGAAGGTGTAAAGAATCCCTCCTTTTGCTCTACTTTTTGAAGGGGGGTTGCAAAATCACAGATTTTGTTCCAGTGTAATGTAGGATCCACATTTTTCCTTTGTAAACACTCAATTAGATCAAGTTTATAGCAACATAAAGAGATTACAGAGTTCCTTTTCAAAAAGTCAAAGCTTCAGATAGTTGACTTTTTTAATAGGCTAAAGCTTCACTTCATAAAATGTTTTAAGTACATGAGAACTCTCAACTAAGTCACAGAGTTTATACATACAGCTGCAACTGCACCTTGTTCAAGATTTCAACCATATAGGGCTTAAGTTGTAATCCAGTGGTAAGCTGAAGGTGCATAGTCAGAATTTAAATACATCAGCCTTGCAAATTTGCAACCAAACACCTGTGAAAGTCTTATTTTCGCTATATACATTAGGATAATTCTAGCAGAGCCTAATGACAAGCAGTGTGTGAGGTGAGTGTTATTACCCTGTTTGTGAGAAGCTACAAATCACTGCTTTATACGGGAACAGTATGTTGCTGCACAGTGTCACTGAAAAGTCTCCATCCGGGAGGAATCAAGGTATATTAGTTCTTATATAAACATGGTGTTGCTTAGTCAGATGGTTCCAACTTCTGATGGATATTTGTATTGCACTGCATGTGTTTTTTTTCTGTACAATACAAATCCCAAGCTAGTCTGCTGCACAGTGCACAGCAGAACCCCTGAATCACCTTATGTTTGTGTGTAGCTACAGCTTCCACTGAGTTCCCAGTAGTGTCTGGGGCATGGATGTTTTTTGAAGCATTCTGTTTGGAGCACATTAAGTTGAAACAAACTTTGAAATGAAGGGTTTAATCTTCTCAGCTAGCTGCTGTTAAATTTCTTCACCCAAGGAAAGCTACTGTATAAAGGTGTATTCCAAAAAGAATGGAACCATAAATGAAGTGACTATTGTCATTCAGAATGGAGGTTCTAGAGGTTCTGTATTAGACAAGCAGGAAAGTTATTAGGAGCAGGATGGTTTCACATGGGAAACACGATGTAGCTGTTGTCTGACTTTTGTTGTTGTACTCTTTCCAAAGGAAAAACTGGGGAGTTTTGGAGAAAAAAAGGGATGATTTAGTATTGGGTTTTGAATTGGCTGAAAGACAAAGATGTGTATGCAATCTATTGAGGCCTACAGTTTCTTCAAGGGATGGGGACTGATGCCCTAAGTATATAATTGTGGAAAATAGAACGGTACTCTAACAGGATATGGTACTGAAGATTGGGAGCCTTAGAAATGGCTTAGTTAAGAGGTATCAGTAAACTGTGGCTTTAACCTTGTCTGACAGTACTAAAAATAGCCACCCAATCAACCTAGTCTTCAGTTTGCTATTAACAGTTTAATAACTGATAGTCCTTGGTTTGAGAACTATATATTAGATAGATTTTTGAGGCTGGTACTGCAAGCTAGCTCTGTACAGTCTGTGTATTACCTTGTGTTGATTGCAGTCCTTCCAGAAATTTGGAAAAAAGTAGTAGTAACAAGACAAGTTACTTAGGAAGAGCACCAGCCTTGCCACTTTCTGTGATCTGTTCTCCATGTAGGCACTTTGGCACCCATAGCTGTCATGTTAGACGTGGAAGAGGATACATTCCTTACTATTGCTTACCTGTATTTGTTTATGAATTTGCTGCCCATGAAGTTTTTTTACCTTTCCAAACCTGCTGATGGCATCTGCTTTCAAAACCTCCTCTGGCAGCACATTACAGAAATTTAGTACATTTTGAAAAGAAATATGACTTTCATTCTTACATTTTGTATAAATAAATATTCTTTTATCTGTTTTAAATTGAACTCCTACTGTTTTTGTCAAACACTCCCTATTCTTGCACTGAGGAATTTAGTGAATTTTGTTTCGTATTTGTCTTAGCCACTGACACCTTGAGTTTTGTAAACTTTGATCATATCTCTTATCCCTCTGCTTTCCAAAATGAAGAGCCAGAGTCTTTAGTCTGTCCTTGTAAGGTAGCTGCTTTATTGCTTTTAGCACTTCATCTGATCTCTAACATTGCTATGTCCTCCTTGACATGCAGAGACCAGAGCAACACACACCATTCGGGATATGGGCACCTCTCAGTTTTATATGACATCAAAATGACACATTTGTCTTGGTCCCAATATTCTTCCAAGTATCTTGTTGACTTTCTTGGCTGCCATTGCATACAGAACTGATGATTTCAGTGAACTGTTGATGATCCCAATGTCTCTTTCCTGAATTACAACTGCTACTTCTGTGGTGAGCATTGCATGGGCATGGCTTAGATTATTTTTTCCGAGATATATTATTATCTTATGTTAATCTACAGTGAAGATCATCTAACACATCTTTCACAACATCTCCATAGGCAAACTTAGGAAGTGTGGATGGGATGGATGGATGGTGAGGTGGATTGAGAACTGGCTGAATGGCAGATCACAAGGGGTCATGATCAGTGGCACGAGGACTAGTTGGAGGCCTATCACTAGTGGTGTCCCCCAAGGTTCAATATTAGGCCCAGTATTGTACAATTTATTCCTCAGTGACTTGGATGAAGGGGTAGATGCCTCCTCATCAAGGTCACTGATGACACAAAGCTGGGAGGAGTGGCAAATACCCCAGAGGGCTGTGCAGCCCTTCAGAAGGACCTCAACAGGCTGAAGAGATGGACAGAGAACTGCTTGAAATTCAAAAAAGGCAAATGCAGGATCCTGCACCTGGGGAAGAATAACCCCAGGCACCAGTATAGACTGGTGGCTGACCTGTTGGAAAGCAGCTCTGTGGAGAAGGTCCTGGGGGTCGTGGTGGATAACAAGCTGTCCTTGAGCCAGGAGTGTGCCCTTCTGGAGGCACACACAAGGAGACCAATGGCATCCTAAGATTCTGTGCCCAGTTCTCAGCTCCTCAGTTCAAGAGACACATGGAGTTCCTGGAGCGGGTCCAGTGGAGGGCAACAAAGACAATTAAGGGACAGGAACATCTCTCTTATGAGAAAAAGCTGGGTTAGCTGTGCTTGTGCAGCCTCGAGACGACCAAGAGAGGACATCATCAATGTCTATAAATATCTGAAGGGAAGGTGTCAAGAGGATCGAGCCAGTTTCTTCTTGTGCCAAGCAATAGGACAAGAGACAATGGGCAGAAACTGGTGCACAGGAAGTTCCATCTGAATAGGAGGAAGAACTTCTTAACTGTGTTGCCCAGAGAGGTTGTGGAGTCTCTGTCACTGGAGGTTTTCAAGAACCACCTGCATGTAATCCTGTGCAAGGTGCTCTAGGATGACCCTGCCTGAGCAGGGAAGTTGGAACAGATTTATATCTACTCTGATCCCTTCCAATCTTACCAATTCTGTGATTCTGTGGTTCTCTAATCTTACCTTTTGCCCCTTCGTTTTTATGATTTCCTTCTGGAGTGCCCTGTTACTGCCATCTAACAAAAATGAACGTAGTATCATGTGCAGATTCAGAGAATTTGTTAAATCCTGCCTGAAGGAGCATCCAGTCCTATTCTTTGATTACAGTGTGCTTCACACGACAGGCAGTCTCATTCTTGGCTGGACTGCAGGCACTCTTTTAATGGTAGTAAGAATTTAGGAAGATGACTTGAAGCATGAAAGTATGGCCATAATTCTCAGGCTATATGGTCTCTCTGTTCACCTATAGCACATCTTTAATGTGTTTGTGTTTCAGTCTAGTGACTTGACTGTACAACGTGTAAACATGTCAACTTTGTTTTAAAACTAGCTTGCCTGGGGGAAGACAGCAGTTTAGCCATGATAATTGAGGTTTCTATGCTCAGCTGCCACCTTATGCGCACCTTTCATAACTTTGGCAGCTGAATCCTTTGGTACCTGAATAAAACTTGCTACAAAATTTCTAGAGAAAGTCGCAGAGCAGACTACCGAAAAAACAAAATCTGGGTTTGCAGTAATATATTTTTGTCTGTTCTTTAACTCTCTCAAGGCTATTTTCATTCCTCAATTGTATCTCAATAAGGCTTTTAAGATATGCTTGATACGTAATTGATAACACTAAAGGCAATGGCTGCAATGCATGTAATAGATAACCTGGTATTATGTGCTATATGGGGCATTTCTGTGCAAGAATATCTTACAGTAACACTTACAGAAGGCAAGTAGTCTTACTCTGGTTTAGATAGAAATTGAAGTAAAAAAATATAAGAGAAACATTCCTGAAATAGAACTTTTAATAGTTTTACCAGCACTTCATATTTAAATCCTGTAAGTGATAATTTGAAAAAGAGCTAATGTTTTTCTATTAAGTTGTTGTGACTCGCTTCATCTTCTCACAATGTAACTCTTTTCGAACAGAATACTAAAGACAACGGCTGATCATTGCTAATTCCATTAACTGGATGATTAAAATGACAAGAACATCTGCAAACAACTGTTGCTAGTATTATTGCTGTGCCTGGAAGCCCTGCTATCGTTAAAGATCTCACAGTGTTTTACTAAATCTCATTTTGAATACTCATTGGGTTTAAACCTGGCATTCATATTCTTAGTCCAGAAGACAGTTTTTTGACAACATTTCGAATTAGCCATATTTTAGTTACAGATAAGTGAGAGACCCACAAACACTCAACGTTTTGTAAGATACATTTTATGCTTAAAATGTTTTTAACACTTCTAAAATTATTCACATCATAACTTTATTATGACTACTATGCATACTTGGTTATTCTGAGTAACAAGAAAATGTCACGTGATGCGACTGTTTGAAATGACAAAATACGTAAAGCATATGTACACAGATTCTGCAAATATTTGCACCTGTACTTAATTTCTTAAACATGAATACACCCTTCCCTTTGGTTTAGTGGAGCCGTTCCAGTGCAAAATACTAAATGAATAGTCAAATATATTTTGGGTGGCCAATAAATTGCCCTGGTGCTCCTGCAGAACTTTATTCTAATCTCCCCGGAGGCCAAACTGTCTGCTGAGATGGAATCATGCTTAATAGAGGCTGATTGCAGACCATGATTAACCTCAGTAAGACCCTGATTTCAATATCTAGATAACACAGATAATATCACCATTTTTACTTTCATAGCCTGTGCATACAAGATGTAGAATTTCACTAGTCGTGTCTCACCCAGAAAGGCTGGATGGAAGTGACATAGGAGAGTCTCTGGCAGTCCCTCTGGGGTTTCCTGCCTCAGTCCCATCACCAGGGCTACAAGGAAGTTTCAACAGTGAGAAATATGCATTGTGGCTACGTGTGGACCAAATTGTCTCATAGCTGAATATAGATCTTATATCTTCCTCTCTTTTCTAATTAGCAATTACTAAATGTAGTCTGAAAAATTAGCTATTTTGGGCTAACCCACAAGCACAGTAATTTTTCTTCACAAGAAAATGTTACCGAGCACTCTGTAAAATTGTATCATCGCGGAAGTTCAGAAAGAGCGTGACGTGTTTTATCAAATCATGCAATGTATTTAAAAACACATTTGTGAAGTGCAATTAACTTTGAATGTCTCCATTTGTAAAAAAGTGTTCTTACTGAGAAGATCTTTAGTTTATGATGATGCATATACCCACAGAAAGGCAGTGCTGGTGACAAACTGGTGTCCTTTTTGAATTACAAATTTGTACTTAATGGACTTTCCAGCATAAAGGCATGTAACATTTCTTTTGATACATGTCAGAACTGTCAATTTCCCAAAGACATTTATATATTCATATAAATATGGAAATATCAAGCTTCCTTTTTTCTTTGGAAAAAAACAGGCCAAGAACATTCTCCTTGGTTTTCTAAGCTGGCTGTGAAACATTGGTCATCTAAATAAAAAGACCATTTTTCTAGAGATTTCTAGCACATGAGCCAAAATAAGATTAGAAAAGAGAAAAGATAATAATTTTTCCATTTCACTGCTGACACTAGCACCAAAACATAGGTTTTTTGCAATTGTTTTCAAATAAATTGTCACATTCAGATTCAAAGTGACTTTTCTGACCCCAATATAAATGTATGAATTGTACTATAAAACACTTTGTGTTAATAATAGGAGATATACATCTCTGAACAATTCAGATTTGTGTGCAATTCTGCTTCAGATTTATTTTAAAAGTGAGGATTCAGGTGGAGGACAATTTGCATCTACTTCAAATGAAAGATGAGAACAGCTGATATATACAGAATATCCATGAAAACTATTGTTCTGATCTTGTCAACACCTTGACTTAATCCATACGGGGGTGAAAAAATGATTTTGGCTTGCTAATTAAATTTTATTTGCCATAGTTGCAATATTCAGACAAATGACCCTCACCCTTTTCTTAAATATAGGCAGCCATGAATGTTTTCTCATAGTGGGACTGCAGTTAATCCCTCTGCTTGTTGATAACATCTAATCCTGATTTTCCTCAAACCTACATATGCTTCCTAGAAAGAAGCTGATCTTAAGTCTTTGTACCTTAAAGTATTAGCACAGCATCCAGCAATGGCATGTAGTGAGGAATCTTGTCAAAATTGAAAATTGTATCTTATAATAGACAGATTATTCAAATCAAGTTTATTCCAGATACAATCAGAAACCAGTGTTTGCAGCTGTAGATTTTTTTGCCTCTCTATCTCTCTCCAGCCACATGAATCTAGAGTCAACCTAACAATGGTTGAATTGGGTCAAATTTGCTTGTATTTTATGTTTCAGTTTACGTCTTTTCTTTCGTGGCATTAGGCTGTATTATAATTGTGTGATCATGAATACTTTTCTGTGCAATTTTTTGATAGACTGTAGATAAAGAATATTTTTGAAGATTCATCTTGGATTACTTTTATTTTTTTCAGCTGAAATTGTTTTGATAAAGGCTAACTTAGTGAGGAAAGTATCTAGAAGGAGAACCTGTAACCAATTTTTGGCTCTTTTTAGTCACCACCATTTTCTTCACTCTTTTCATACACGGTTTGCATTCCAGCACTTCCCTATATATTGGTCCTTGTGCTTTGACCTTGGCTTCAGATTCTCCCTCCAACCTTTCTGTAACTTGGAACAGGGATTAGTAGCCTGTTAATAAAATTTGCATGGGAGAGCAGAAACACATTGAAGATTTTGAAATCTAAGCATATAAATTATTAGGAATAATCCTCTCTACAATAACAAAAGTCCCAGAACTGTTTTTTCTAATCTGCTTTTTTTATTACTAGAACACGTGGTAAGCAATGTTGTTCAAACACAATGAACTTCCTCAAAGAAATACAGATTTAAATTGTCTTACTTCATATAACTGGGTCACTAAGCTGCTTGGCCTTTATTTTGCTACCAGTCAGTAGTAATGAGATGACTGCACAGCACCTTGCTCTAATGCAGGAATAGGTTTTTTTGGTCATTGTTCATATCACTAACTTTAAGTGTGAAGAGGTTGGCACAATCCAGCTTTTTGTGTTGGTCGTTGTTCCTCAACAGAGCAACAGTAAATGTCTGCTATGCTTGCTGGTGCAGAGGAGAGGGTGGATGGGATAGAAAAAGGTAAAATCACTCACTATATCTTGAAGAATACAGGATAAACCTGTTTTGTGACAACCCTGTACAGTCTGGGTAGCATAATGAATACAGGCTTACTAGAAACTGTGCTTGGCATCAAATAGTTTCTATGTGGTTTTGTTATTTTTTAGTTTCTTGTTTGCCTGTTTGTTTGTTTGTTTTAAAAACTGAAATATTGTAGTGCAAAAAATCTTAGATAAAGGTGCCCACTACTTCAGTCTGTGATCACGATATATTTGCCATTGTCAAATACTGCTTTCGAGATTCTGAAGGGAAAAGTGCTTTGAAATGGCAAGCATTATTTAAATGGAAAAAATTGATTGTTTTCTTTGTAAGTACTTTCCTCCACTGTGTAATTTGTTGTTGTTGTTGTTGTTGTTGTTGTGAATCTGTGTGTTAGTGCCTTGTATATATGTGAAAGTTTGTAGTTCAAGTCTGGTATCTAAACTATAAATAAAAGGATGAGTACTGTATTGTCAGAAATGGTTACAGATACTTACTGAAAGTTTATGCAATTGACATCTGAAGTTTTATACATATAATCCTCATTGCAAGTATAATGTAAACATGTTAATGTTTTACATGTAGTATAACAAAATAAAACACACAAAATATTTTCCATTTTAAACAAATGCAGAATTATTTTTTGAAGAACAAGTAGAAAACAATGTAATTATTGTGTTACAGTATAACTGGATAATCATATTGAATCTCAATCTCAGCTAAGCAATTTTTTGCTGTCTTTGAATATGATGGTTGAAATGAGTAATAAGTGAAGGATGAAACCCACAAAGAAATCTAAACTTAAATTCACACTGATCTATACAGAGAGTTAGGAACCTGTATGCTTTGATGTTGCTTTAATCCACTTTTCTCCAGTTGTCAGATATGAAACATCATGAGGCACATCATGAACTCATCTAATTTGTTACAGTGCTATTGAAAGTTAATGGGCCTGAAAGGCCAGCTGAAGGTCTGTCCCTATAACACTTCAGCTAATGTACACAAATCTGTAGAGCTGAGCTATTACAAGTCTATTCCTCAGGAATGCCTTTCTCAAACACTTTTCTGCTTGCATTTACAATGGGTATACTGTACTGGAATTGAGGAAAGAGGGTGGTGGCACCTTCCTTTGATTGTAGCTACCATAAAGCCAAACCAAACCTGAGCTGCAAAGTGTAAAAGGTGAACTTCTCCTATTCCTAATCTGGCATTCATAGTGATCCAATTTGTCTCATTTAGCAAACAATAGGAAGCCAGCTTTGACTTGCAGTGGTTTCATAGTCCTAGCAATGGGAGTTGGGCAGTAGCTTACAGTGAATCAGTACCTAGTACCTTACCACTGCTTTTTCATGAGTTGGAGATTGTGTCACTGGCTCCAGAACACTGAAGACAGCAGGAACACAAAATCCATTTTAAACTAGAGTGATAATCATATGTAAATTAGTTTCTGGAGAAAGCTAGTCCTGTATCTGATAATATAACTAGAAGTGTTGTCTTTTTCCTAAAAATATACTTGTTGTGCTATTAGAAGTCATAATTTTCTAGTATTTCATTATATGAAATACCGAGGCCGATAGTATGAGGTTCAACAAGTTCAAGTGCCAGATCCTGAACTTCTGTCACAAAACTCCATGCAGTGCTACAGGGTTTGGGAAGAGTATCTGGAAAGCGACCCATTGGAAAAGGACCTGGGGGTGCAGGTTGACAGCAGCTGAACATGAACCAGTGTGAGCCCAGGTGACCAAGAAGGCCAGTGACATCCTGGCTTTACTAAAGTGGTGTGGCCAGCAGGACCAGGGAAGTGATTGTCTCTCCATACTTGGCCCTGGTGAGGCTGCACTTCGAATCCTGTGTTCAGTTTTGGGCCCCTCACTACAAGAAGGTTCTGAAGCAAGTCCAGAGAAGGGCAATGAAACTGGTGAAGGGTCTGGAGCAAAAATCTGAAGAGGAGTGACTGAGGGAGCTGGGGTTGTTTAGCCTCGAGAAAAGGAGACTGAAGGGAGACCTTATCCTTCTCTACAACTACCTGAAAGGAGGTTGTAGCCAGGTGGGGGTTGGTCTCTTCTCCCAGACAGGGGGAAGAACTGGAGACAGGGTGAGAGGAAATGGTCACAAGCTGCACCAGGGGAGGTTCAGGTTGGACATGAGGAAGAATTCCTCCATGAAAAGGGTTGTTAAGGATTGGATTGAACTGCCCAGGGAGGTGGTGGAGTCACCATCACTGGAGGTGTTCAAGAAACAACTGAACCTTAGTGCTCTGGTCTAGTTGACAAAGAGGTGTTCAGTCAAATGTTGAACTTGATCTTGGAGGTCACTTCCAACTTAAATGATTCTGTGATATGTTATACTCAGGAGTGTTAGATTACAAACATCTCTGAATGAAAATAATCTGTAGGTGCACTCTGCACCCATTCACTCCTGCTATTGAATAAGTCACAATCCAGAAGCAGTGTGATTTATGATTTCATCTTTAGGATCTGATCTCTGAGGTCCAATTTCATCAATGAACAAGTGTGTTTTCACTTTGATGGGAATATTGTTCCTGAACTTCATCTGTGCTCGTTAATGAAAAGAAATGTTTCCATTGAGATTATAGCTTGATTTGGAAATTAATTTTTGATGAGATTATAACTAGTGAATAGAAATTGAGATTTTCTTTTTTCTGTAATATTTCTGAAGACCATTAAAACTGTAATTACATAAATTACATAAATTTAACACCATAATTGAACAGAGTGATATTAGAAAGGGTTGAGTAAGCTTGTTTGGTCTGTGTCCCATGTTCATCATCTTTAAATGTATGTGTTGGTTATGAAGGTGAAACAAAAAGGAAAAAGCTAAGCTCAAGTGTTGTATATGTCTTACTTCTCAGCAGCTCACAATATTTTACAGAGGAAATAACATCTTGATAATTAAATTGCTTCCACATCTGTGCAGTGGTGTCAGCAGGATGCTGTCACATTGCATATGTTTAACAAATGACACATAATTTATCTTTATATTTTTATTATGGAAATTGCTTTCATATCATTCAACAAGAAGTACCACCATGTAAGAATGAGACTAGAAAATGGAATAACAAAAATATTTTTGAATATTTGCAAGGTAAATGCATTTTTAACGAAGACAATAAAACCCTGCTTTGTCAAGTTACAAGAGAAATGAACAAACCAAGTTGATATTCAGAGAAAACTTATTAATTAACAAATTATTTACTTTTGTACTGTTGGAAGTGTTTATAGCGTTAAAAGATAGAAAGGAAAATGCAGTCCAAGGGGAATGCAAAACTTCAAGGTTTGATGAGGAGTGAGACTTGATGGAGCAGCAGTGAATATGCCACAGAGCTTTGGGGCATGATCTGAGTTACTTCAAATTGCAGGTTAAATTTAATTGTGATTGTTATCAATTGTTTAGTGAAAACTGTTTTTGGATAAGTAAACCTCTATGGGCTTTTTTGGATGGAGAAGAGAAGTAAACAAACCATTCCAAGAATAATTTTAAACAGTGATTGTTTAAAAAAAATATGGAAAATTGGCTCTCCTCCTTGGTATGGTGTATAAAACTATTTTTCTTTCAAGTATCTTTAGTCAATACCCTCTGTCCGTTACAAAGGAGCAGATTTTAATTTGTTTCTACTGCTCAAAATTAGCAAAGTACATAGATCTGATAACTAGAGGTAAGAACAACAGCACCCGAGAATAGAGTTCCTTATAGATTAAGGCAGGTTTCTCTGTTTAAATATTTGCATGACTGCATCCACTTAATTCTTATTCTATCAATTTGCATCCAATTTAGAGTGGTGCCTCAGGTGCTCATTGATTTCTCTTCTCTCTTACCAGTCTCCTTCCTTTCTGGCACTAAATACAAACAGAACATAAAAAATGAAGTGTTCCCTGCAGCTTTTCCTGGTAAATATATTTATTACTTGGCATTAATCTAGACTTTTAATTAGTGAAGAAGTGTACTGATGAAAGCATCTCTCTCTTCATGAGGCAAAAGATGGGTAGATGCCACAATGAGAAGAAGCTAAATTTGGTGGAGAGAAAGCAATGTCTCTGATTTCTACAAATGTTCACATTCCTATATTGACAGACTCCAGGTGGCAACACAGTTTGACAGCAGGTGAGAACAGGTTCTGGTCTGAACAAGGGCACCTACTTAATGGTCAGTAGTAGCACTTAGCAAGGGAACATAATTCCAAGGCTCTTTGGAGGACTTGGTTTGGCATAAGATGGTATCTTCAGGAGTTATATTCTCTGTACTTAGTCTTTTGCAGCCCTCTTAAAGACATCTTTACTCTCTCCTTTTTCGGCTCTTGTACCCTCTCCATCTTTTTTTCATATGAACCCCAAATTCGGGAAGCAACCTTTAGCAGAACTGCATAATATATCCTGGAATGATTTTTTTAATAATACTGGAGGAAATTATGATTTTTTTCTTAAAACACCTCTTTTCTATAGAAAAAATGGTTTTTTTCCTCATTGTATGAAATTTTTTGATCTTTGGAAACCCCAGTAAATCAACCTTTCTGAAATTTCCCACCTAGAATAATTTTCCATGAACCCTAAAAGAGCTAGTCTGGCCTTAGCCAAGGGGAATGCCTTTTCCTGTTTTCTGGTCCTGCACCTAAATGTTGAGGAAGGTCCTCCTTGATTTTGTTGTTCTTTGCTGATGCAAAATCGCCATGGCACTGTTCTCTCATGACTGTTGTTTTTTGCAATTTTCTGGGGGAAAAAATACATATCCACATCATCCTGCTCCAGTGGACAGTTAGTATGTCAGTGAAACAGGTAGTCAAAGCCTATACAGAATGACTGCCCATGTATTCAGCACTGGTGAGACCACATGGGAGTTCTGTGTCGAGTTCTGAGCTCTCCCAGACAAAATTAACATTGAAGCAGTTCCAGTAGAGGGTTACCAAAATGCTTAGGTGAGCATATGATGCACAAAGAGAGTCTGAGAGGACTGATTCTTTTCAGATTGAAAAAGACAAGCCTAAAGGAAGACCTGACTGCTGTCTTTAACTCTCAAAGAGGAGGTTATAGAGATGGAGTCAACCTTGGCTCAGAGATGCACAGTAAAAGGACAAGGCAGAGTGGGCACAAGCTGTAGCAAGACAAAATCCAACTCAAGGAACGAAAAAATATATTCACAAAGAGAATGGTTAAGCTGTGAAGAGATTGCCCAAGGCCATGGAGTCCCCATCTTCAGATATATCCAGAGAGTGACTTGACAAAGCCCTTAGAAACTGGGTTGAACTTTGAAGTTGATCCTGCTTCCTACAGGGAGTGGATGAGATGACCTCCACATATCCCCTCCAACCTAAATTATTCTGCTGTAGTATAACTTCTCTCCCTCTTCTCTAGCTGTGTAAGGACAGAACAGGGATCTTGCTACCTATCTCAGTGTGCATTCTTCCTCCCCTCAAGGAGAGATTAGTATCCCATATAGAGTTCTCAACAGTACTTCACCAACAGTTGAACAACAGAGATATGTGAAAGATCATAAAGACCAGATTTTCATCAGATAGCTGTCATTATTAATGAGCACAGCCCAGGGAGGGGAAAAAAGAAGGCAGTTTAAATTCAAAGTAAAGTATAAAAACATTTTAATTGGCTTTGTTATTTTCTTTTTTTGAAAAAAAAGTGAAAAATGTTACTATAGCTGTTTGTTCCTGCATATTTTATCCATGATTATCTGCATGTGAATTGTGCACAAATAGAGAAATGTGGGACATGCAGCACAATTTGTTAACATTTCAGAGAAGATTCTTCATCACTATGGGAGGCATCAGTCATATTCCACTCCTCCAAATCCTTGAGAGTGAAGATCTGCAGCTTAGAATTCAACCAGTGGCTTTCAGCTTTTGACACAGACTGCCTTTATGAAGTAGAATTGAAGGAGTTTGAATGCTTGTAATGGATCCCTCTGAGAAAGAGTATAATTGGTATGGCATTGGTCTGCTCTCTTCCCTCTGCCTGTAGGGTAACTACTACATTCTCAGATTTCCCTTAAGATGAAAGGACTTTGGCTGACAGATGCCCTATACATTGAATGTATTACTGTAACCCAAACCTGTATAAAGCTGAAAAACTTTCAGTAACCCTAGAGTTTTAAAAATTGTGAATCAGGTATTTGAAGAGTAATAAGAATACCTTTCTAGCTATTAGAACTTATTTCCTCTTTTCTTCTATTCACTACTCTTGAATCAACACCCGACAGGAGAAAATTGCCAAGAGCTACATCCCTCAGATAGTTACTCATTTACATCATCTTCTGTTTCAATGGTGTTTGGATGTTTAGCTCTAATTGTCCCTTAACCAAAATTCTGTTGTGTGAATATTGTTGCATTAGGTTGTGAGAGTAGCTGAGCAGCACGTGGAATATTTAGCATCCCTTCACTTTCATAAAAAGTATTTTCTTCTTTTCCATACTGCTCAGTCTTTTTCTTAAGATCTGTCATTTTTATCTAGTTGTCCTACAAAGCATATTCTTCTTACTACCTCTTATTTGCCCATAATTTTCTTTGTAGTTTCATTTCTATCTCCCAGTCAACTTTTTGTTCTTGGCTTTTGCATGTTGCATTTTGATCTTCTCTATTTATATATTTCTTATTTACTTCTCTGCTTCCAGTTTTCTCATTTTATCTCAACCCATACTTTCCGCCCCTCCTCTCTTTGCTGGTACTCTAGTTACACTTTCTCTCCTTATTTCTAACCTCTCCTCCTATGTGGAAAATTTCTATTTGGTATTTATGTTTGGTGTGACGAGTCTGTTTCATACCTTGCCTTCATTTCTGCTAGTCCTGTTTTGCCACAGATCCTTTCTAGGAAGGATGAAAGTATGTCAGGTTCTCGCTTTCAGTTACTTATGGTCCATATGCATCTATTAATTTTCCATTTTCCTATTCCTTTGTTACTGTTCTCTGTTTGTCTTGTCCCCTGCAATGAGTGAAATTCCGTGGTATAGATCAGCTATCAATAAGAATAATATCCTGAGACTATCATCTCCTCTCTGATTTTTTATTATACTTAAGTCAAAAAGGTAGAAATTCTGAGGCATTCACAGATGAGCAGAACGGGGTGCTCTTGCTCTGTACAGCAGTACAGACTACATACTGGACTTATAGCATGGGTGGTGTTTGAATGTTGCAAGGAAGCAAATCATCCAATTAGCCTGGCAGCATTACAAAGAAGCTTGAGAAATGCAAAAGGAAAACCTAACAAAGCAATGAGTGTACAGTCTTTGCCTTTTTGAAGTTAATGTTTCATTCCCTGAAATTTTATTTTACACAGTCAAGATCTATGCTGGTTTATCTAAATGCAATAAGATTTTGTTCGCGTCTAGCTCAGACTGGGCCACTCTTTGAAAAGATGAGAAGGGTTTGCTTTTTTTCCTCAAAAGTTCTAAGATGTGCTGGGTATTAGAGTAGAAATAACAGTGATCTCTTTGTATCCTGACATTTAATAGAGTATTAAAAAGCCAAAGATCTAATGCTGGGAGACCAAATTCTAAATCCAATCAAGAAAAATTTTTATCTGCGCTTCCCTGCTAATGATTGGATAATTACAGTGGAGATCAGAATGAAAGTCAGAGCAAAGAAACATTTGTAGAGACAGGTTCTTTAGTGGAAAAAAAGAAGAAATGGCAAAGAGCACATTTCTATATCTTGACAGGAATTTTCTTACTTTGCTGATTTGTTTTTCCTGAGATAGAAATACTCTCTTTGTGGTTTGAGTTCCTTTATTTTATCAGCAGCTTGCTGGAGTGCAGAAAATGACAATTTTTTTGCCTGAAGTAGAGTGTGCTTTAAAGAATGGCTTTTAGAGAAGACCGTGCAAGTCCATTACTAAAACATTCTCTAGGACAAGTACAAAGACGTGACAGTAATGAAAGTTGCATCGCTAGAGTAAAAGTTTATTCTCTCCAAGAAAATGAGTAAGTTGCAGATTTTCTTCAAAAAGCTTCCTTCTCATAGTTTCATTTTTAATTATAAGGCAAGCAATCAGATTGCTCAAATTACCGTGGCATTACTCTGCTCTCCTTTGCTGGCAAAATCCTGGCAAGAATACTCTTGAACAGACTAATACCTGCTATAGCAGAAGGAATTCTACCTGAAAGTCAGTGTGGTTTCAGAGCCAACAGGAGTACCACAGACATGGTGTTTGTTCTCAGACAACTGCAAGAGAAGTGTAGGGAACAGAACAAAGGTCTTTACGTAACCTTTGTTGACCTCACCAAGGCTTTCGATAATAAGGCAAGCATTGTTTTGATCTTATAACCAACTACTCTGAACAGAGAATGAGAACACAATTACACTCTTCTGTCTCTGTAGACAAAATTACTTTAGAGCCTGAATGCCAGAAAGCCTATACTTAATTTTAAAAATGTCTTTAAACACTTCAAGAATTTCTTCATATCAGTTTGCATGTTGCTGTGTTTTGGATTTGTGACCAAAACATTGTTGATAAGACACTGGTGTTTTAGCTATTGCTGAGCAGCGTCAACACAATGTGAAGGCCTTTTCTGTTCCTCATGCTATTGAGGAGGCTGGGGGTGCACAAGAAGCTGGAAGGGGACACAGACAGGACAGGTGACCCCCAACTGACCCAAGGGACACTCCAGGCCATATGGTGTCATGCTCAGAATATAAAGCTGGGGGAACCTCATGGAATAGAGGGTTGTTTGGAGGTATGGCATTTATCTTCCCAAGTAACCATGTGTGATGGAAGCCTGCTTTCGTGGGTATGGCTGAACACTTTCCTGTCCCTAGGAAGTGGTGAATTCCTTGTTTTGCTTTGCTTCTAAGAGCAGCTTTTTCTTTACCTATTAAACTGACTTTATCTCAGCTAACGAGTTTTCACACTTTTACCCTTCTGATTCTCTCCCCCATCCCACTGAGGGAGACTCACTGAGCATCTACATGGGTCTTAGCTGCACACCAGGTAAAACCAGAACAAATACTGTAATTACAGTGCACCTCAGCTCAAAAATCTGGTTCCTTTATTGAGTGCAAGAGCTTGGAAAACAAAAATAAGTGATCCTTTCAAAATTCAATTATAGGAACCTCTGTTAATTGTGGTAAATAGTTTAGCAATTTGAACTACATTACAGTAAACAGTTAAGAGACAAAGGCAGAAAAACTGCAGAGTAGAAAAAGGAAAAAGGAAACAAAAAAGTTAAAGTACTGCAGAAGAGATTTTAGTGTCCTCTTTCTGGTGCCTTTGTTTTTCACTCCTTTCATTATCTTTGGTCACTTGTCTAGATCATGGTTCTTAGAGGTGTTCAGAGCCCTGGCAGGTCCATTAGTTCCTTGAGTCCATTGATTCTCATTCTTTCTTTAAGGCCACTGTCAGGAAGGTATAAAAGATGGTAAAGCACTTTGGCTTCTGAAGTGCTGGTTTAATACATTCTTTTAGAAGGTGTCCAATTAGATGCTTTAAATCTAAAGCTACAATACAATATAGAAAAAGTTTTAAGCCTTGAGCTGGGTTTTTTTTTATTTATTTATTTTTATTTCTTCCTCCCTGAGCAGTAAACAAAAATAACCCTGTGAGGAAAACAGGGAAAAGTAGAAACCACTGAAAACTCCCTCTTTGTGTAGTCTCATGGGCCTGTGTGAGATTACTAGCATTTTTCTTCATTAGGCGCAGCAGTAAATGTTTTTTGCATTTATTCATTTGTAAGGGGTTAACAGCCTTCAAACCTCTATCCCATTGGTTAGTTTTGAAAAATAAATCTGAAAGTTATTAAGAAAGCAGTAGCTACAGGACATGAATATGCAACCATGTATTATCATCATGTGAAAAATTTGCAAAGCCTGTCTAAATTAGATAATATTTCAAAGCTCACAGAAAGTATTTCAGACCTATCCAGCTACTTCTTGCAGGAATGCTTCATATTTGTTTCAATACTCTATTCTAAGCAGGTCAAGAGTGTGCTGTCCTTCCAGTATCAGCCAGCTCAGTTGTGCAGTATGGCAGTTCACTCAAGGTCAGGAAAGCAGCACTTTGTGGTCTCTAAAACACAGGGAAAGGGATGGGAGAAAGGAAAGGAATAAGGAGACAGATTTCCAGATTCAGGTTTGGATGGAGGCTCCTGGCACTGGGATGATTTTGTCAACAGAAGTCCTGGCTTTGGGGAGAGGGAGTAGCAGCATGTACTTGGAGATAAGAACTTGGACTGAACATCCCCAGGCTCAGTCCCATGGCAGTCTATTTGAAGATAACTTTTAATGCACACTTCATGATCATTGTGTCAGTAAACTTCTGGAAAAAAGTTTTCTGTGTTTTTCTTTGTCAGATGTTCAGTGTGCTCTTCAAGATCTTGTCAGTGATCCAGTCCTGATTCTTAAGTATGGAATCTTTTAATCATGACCCAAAGTATTTAGTTGCACTTTTGTATTGTATGCTTTTCAGATGGCACACAAAATATACAGAGGTGAAAATATTATAGAAAAAAAACAGTTATGTAGCTTAGGACTCTTACAATAGAATATTGCTGCCTGGTCTTCCATTTAAAATGGCAGTTACATGTGGCTTAGTTACAGTAAAATTTGTATGCAAGTGCTCAAAACCATTAATCCTAAAATAAAGAGCTAATCTAATAATAGATTAAATGAGTACATGATCTGCTCCAGCACACTAGGTGATCAACGTTTAATACAACCTTGCTAAGTTTATGTAAAGTCTAGTCACACCCTTCATTAAGATATGTTGACAGAGAAGTTCATTTACTTGGACAAATATCAGGATTCAAAATCCCACTCTTAATAATGTTGTATTATATATGGTGAGTGAATCAGAGTGTGGACATTACAGTGAATAAGACTTTGGACAAATTGATTAACTGCAATTAAAATGCTTGTGCATCTGTAAGAATACCCTACATTTTGTCTGAAAATGAATAGTGCTTTGATGTGCAGCAAAGCATTTACCCATTTGCTAACAGTACACACTACACACTGTAATTAGCAAAATTCATGCTTTGGTTAAATTGCTTCAAACATTAGATCAAACTGCAAAGAAAATTATCTGAATTATTATAACATGTTTATTTTTCTTATCTTAAGTTTTGGGTTGAAAAGTAATATTTGGTGACAGTGAAGACTGAAAGAGAAAACAAGGGCCACTTTCTTACTGTACATACTCGCCTGAGATAATCACACAGAAAATACCATGATAGTAACAGTTTCATTCATAGGTTCTTATGCAAATGCTAATTTCCACAAAATTAGGTATTATTAGACATGTCAAATATGTAAGTGGATTTCTGTTTAAAACACCTTCTAATTAGGCAGATTTAGTTTCAATTGTTAATATACATTTGTGTGACTGAAAATTGTAGTGTTTGGGGAGAGCTCAAGTGCTGCATGTGTGCATATATATGTGTGTGTGTGTGTGTCTATGTGTACATATATACTTTGGAAAAAAATCCTCACGGGTGAGGATTGATAATGAGGCACTAAATGCAGCTTCACAATACAAGTAAATGACAGCTATCATTGTATCTAACCCTTTCGGCAATGGCCGTCAATTCCTTGGACAAACTGGATATGACCAATTAGATTGAAAAGACTGAAATGTAATTGAATGAAATTTACATAAGAGCATCTCTGCTCTAATTTAAAATGTATGAGAATTAAAGAATGAGGAGGCAGATGAAAGTTCCTCACAAGACTTGTAGATACTGTTTTTCCAGACCTATGCATTTAAAATAAGGTGAATGAATAAAATCCCCTGACTAATACAAATTCACCCTGTCTGTTTGGGAGAGAGGAGCACCAGAGGCTTGTCATATCTATTGTGCATTAAGTGAAATATTTCGTCACTTATTTCTGGGTAATCAAAAGAGCTTTAGCCTAAGTGTAACTTTGTCTCATTTATACTCTATCACTTTTATTCAAAACAGTTCTTCTTTATCTTCCCTTTGTAACAGGAAAAATAAAGAAAATGTAATTTATGCAGTAATGTAATATTTACCAAAGTTTTTAGATAATAAATTTAGGTTTTATGACACAATCTAAAAGGGATTTGCTATGTTGCATGCATGAAAAATGCCTTGTTTAGTGATCATTCTGATACTATGTTGTTCTAAATACAAAGCTTGATGTAACGGTGCTATTAAAATATATTCTGAAGAATACCCCAGGGGTCTCTCTTGTCATTTTGGCTCAAGCTTGTGCATAAATTTCCAGATGTAAAGAAATATTTTAAGTAACGCTTGTCAGGAAGCAGCGAATGGTCCTCATGAGTCCTTCTAAGGCTTATAAAGACGTAGTTTCAGAAAGAACTTTTTCTAGCAAGATGTGTATGATATGAAGTCAAACACATAATTCTACTGATAATTTAGTGAAACTGTACCCACAAATCCCAAACCCTAGAGTATATTAATGTAGACCACACCAATCAGAATTGAATCCTGAAGATTAGAAATAGAATTGAATGAATTAATTGTTTGAATTTTTATTTTAATTCAAGGTCTATTCAACCTAATTAAATATACCAGAGGAAATACCCTTTTACGTACAAAATTGGACTTAATCTAGCGAGACACACATCCTCATGAAGTCAAGCAAGATCTCAATTCAAAATTTGGAATGTAAGTTCTGTTTTAGTGTAATTTTACACAGCTGAAACTGTTAAGAATTACTATTTATAATTAACCTATTGCATTTTGTCTATAGGATGACAAAAATAGGAATACTATAGTCTTGTTAGCGGAGCTTCATCACTAGTGAAAAGTGTCAAATATCCATGTATTTTCACACTTGACAACAGTGATCAAGGAAACCAGTAATACTTTATATCACCAAATATCAATGATACTCTGTATTAATTGGATTGGGGGTTTCTCTGAGGGCAAGGACTGATCCTCTCCTATGGAATCCTTCAAAGACCATAAAAGAAAAAAATTCCTACCTGTCCCTAGGAACAGGACTTTTGAGCTGAATCTGTAGAATCTTAGTAAATACTGAATATATTGGTTTTCTCAGATACACAACTACAAAAGCCTAGTTCAAGGAATAGATAAGCCATTAAGAGTAACAGATTATCAGAACTCCTTTTTTATCCCCTTTTAAAAAATATACTTTTTTAAAAATTATTATCATAGCACTCTTTTCCCTTCATTCATCTCATTTCTTCTTCCTCCACCCTGTAATCCTTCCTAGGCATGTATGTGCTGATTTCCTTCTGTCCTCTCATTCACCCCCAATGCCCCTTTCCTCACAGATATTCCTCTAGCATGTATTATTTCCTTTCCCTTTAATCCTCCCAGGCTGAGATGCAGTGCCTAGCAGCTTCAGTCGTTTGCCTGTGGTTAGTTGTCGTGGATCACATGGCCAGGCTAGTTGGACAGAATTGAGGCTGGATGAACACGATATATCATGTATCAGGGAAAAAACTGCTAAATTCGTGTAGTCATATCAAATGAGGATTAAAGCCATTTTCATTTATTGATGATATAATTATGTGAGACTCAGAAGTATATATTCAGGATCAACCAAAAAACCACCTTAGATGAAGTTCAGTACTAGACATGCACAAATTTCTGAACTGACTTCTACAGGTAATCCACCAAAGTTTCCTCACCTCACACCCACACAATCCCACAGTTGGTAATCCCCTGGTAACTCCTTAATCCATTGATTATCATCCTTCCACTTCAACACAACCATTTGAGGCAGATGTCCTCCCAGGTAGTTTGCTGTCTTTCTTTCACCCATTGTGTCTGCACCCATATTCCTAAAAAATGCTCTCCAGGCCATCTGCCAAAGGTGAGCCCTGTAAGCACCCTCACAGGACATTACACTGGTCATGTTTTGTATAAGACTTGTCTTCAAGTATAACTTCTGAATCTTTGACTACAACCTCCAGTGACAGTTTTCTCTGAGCCTGTGGGCTTTGCTGAACTTTTGGACATAATCCTGCATATAAGCCTCAGTCCCTAAGCTTGCTGCTCCAGAGTGGCTGGAGTTAACAGGGATACAAACTAGTCTTCAAGCACAAGAAATTGGTTAGCACGGATTTGTCTCTTTTGAGTTACATCCCTTAGTGCCTCACTTTTTCTTTCTACCATCTATAAGCAGAAACAAATCTAGTGGGGGGAGACATATGGAGTATCTACAGAGGAGTACTTTCTGGATTAATACCTAGAAAGCTCTGAAAGAAAACTTGAGACAGAACTCAGAGCCAAGTTCAGGAAATATGAAGCACATACTGATCAATTTGGTGTGGATAAAGGTGATAAGGTCAATAATGAAGGTTGTCTTCAATGACTTAGGCTGATTTACCACCTCAAGACTGAGCCTATGTATCATACATTTACATACATGTAGTTATAGAAAGATGGAGACATGATCTGTCTCAATACTAGTGCTTAGACAAAGGTGATTCACAAGGAAAATAAAGCCTTAAACTAAATAAAAATGAAACAACCAGAGATTATTAAAAAAAATAAAAAGTAAAAAAGAAACACGAAGAAAGGGAAAAAAGTGGCCATTGAAAGGGACATAAAATTTGCAATGCTTTTTAAAAGAGATTTAAAAGCCATAACTGTCTATGCATTATTTTAATATATAAGACATGCTTAACTGTCACTAAAAATAGACAGAAATTCAGTGATCACAAAAAGAACTGGTTGTAATTTATAAATCCCACTTCTTAACATATAAAAACTCTTTTCTTAAATCATACTTTACAACAAAATCATAATTGTAATAAGACACTCTGATGTATAAATTATGAAGTATTATTTCATACCTCATTGCACCGATGGCACTTGTCTTTAACTGAATGCCAGGCATGAAATAATATTCAATGACTCACATCCCACTGGCATATTGCTTATCCCACAGTGTTCACATATTTTCCTGCATGCTCAGCATTTCATAGGCAACTGAATATAAAGGAACAATACAATGTGAATGCTTAAAGCTCTTATTTGAAGAGTGTTGTAGACTCTCATCCTGCAAATAGTTGTTTTGGGGTTTTTTTCCCATGCTTAAACTTATAAGATTTGAAAGACTGAAAGTTTATTAACCCTTTTACCATTTTTCCACTAACTGCTTTCATTGCATAAGAACAATTTTACCGTGTTTTGATGTTGTTTTGTTTTGTTTTGTGCTTGTTTGTTTGTTTGTTTGTTTTTAATAACAGTGTTCTTGACAGTACAGAGTGCTTGTAAGGCTTTTTATCAGAATGTGCAGGTGATAGAAATAATCTCCTTCTGCAAGTCTAGTTTGAAGAAAATCAGCAAAGTCTGAGCACTGACATGCACCAGAAAGATTTGAAGTCTAAAAATGTAAGACATTGCTTTTAAATTTGGCATTGCTCATCTCAGTTCTCCAGTGCAATTGTAGAGAGGAAATACAATTTATTTAACTTGTAAAACCTTGCAGATCTGCAAGAGTAGAAGAAGTAGCCACACAGATGTAAGTGGTAGCAAAATATGTTTCATGCAAATTGATTTAGAACTGGTAAATCTAATGAGTTTTTTAAGTTGTCAGTATTTTTTAACACAATTTCAAAGATACTTGGGGCTAAACAGTTCATTATGTTATCTTTTGAAAATTAATAGAACTTGTTAAATTTTTGCCCGTTTTACAATAGCTGCCCTTTTCAGATATATGTAATAGTATTTCTTAATTATTTAGACTTTTCCTCTTCTTGAAAGTTATGCTAGAAAGTATCTATTGAATTAGTGTTTTAATCTACCTTCCATGCAGTAAGGGATACGCAGTACAGCTGTATTTAGAGCACAGTTGTATTCAGCTGAAAACAATTTAAAAAGGAACCATGGAGCTACTTCAGAAAGAACTTTTCAAGATGAAAATAATATCCTAGAAGATCTATTGAATGGAGTCAGAAGCAAGATAACACTTGGCTAAGAAATGAAATTGAAAAACTTGTTAAGGCAAATCTATGTGTTAGAGCTTGGTTTGAAAAACAACAAAAGCAAGAATATTCAGACAAATTATATACTTTTGACTAGCCAAAGGATCAAGTATCTGACCAGCCAGGATATGGACAGATGATGTTGTTGATTTTATGAAGGTAGGAAGAAATAGTCCAAGTAAATCACAGAGTTTGGTTTGTCTTTCATATCTTAGCAACCCACAGCAGAAAACATAAAATTCAATAGCAGGAAACTAACAGTATCTCTGGATTCTTTGCATCAGGAACATTGTACTTTCATGGAATAGCCCCAGACTTCTATATGTAAAGCTCTCTTTTTAAACCATCAACAAATTACAGCTCTTACAAAAAAAATTAGTTGGTTAGAGATGAAATGCTATGTTTTTATAAACATGATTAAAGCCTTCATTTTTTATTTTGCTTCTCTTCATATTTGATTCTGTCTTTAAAAATAAATGGATTATCATATTATGTAGATTATTTAATCCAATATTTTTTTAAAAAATAATTGAACAAAGAGATGATGAAGCTTAAAAATTATTTTATATGTCTGTTGTATTTTAAAACCAATGAAATGTAGCACCAAAGGCCAAATCCTCTGTGCATTGATGGCGGCCTACAGAGCACAGGATTACCTATAGCATGAAGAACATAGAGAAACAGAATGTTAGCCTTAGCCTAATACAGAAATCTCAGCATTGTACGGTGAAACGCTTCCAAATATTAGTGCCCATGAAAGGTGAAGTTGAGTCTTGCCTGTCTCCATAGCAGAGGTGCTCCAGCCCTCTGATCATTTTTGTGGCCCTCCTCTGGACTTACTCTAACAGGTCCACATCCTTTACTTGTTCAGTGTTCTGGTCCAGAAATTAAGAAACAAACTCTTTATTTTCCATGCAAGGCACATATAAACTCTGTTTCCTGAAATTTAATATCACTTATAGCCTGGGAATGACTCTTCAGTAATAAGTACACAAGAATTTTCAATGATTTTTTCCGCAAAAACTGTAAGGTTGTTGAAATTGAAGTTATTAGTAGAATCTGTTTCCCAGTTTTGATAGGTTGCTTTCTCAGCTGAAAATCTTAGTGTGAGACATCTGTTCCATATTACTCAGAAATACAGTAGTGTAATAATGTAATCAATAATGAGTAGCATACACATAAATTTGTGGGAAATTATATCCCTAATTTTCCTTATTCAATATTCCATTGGATTTATTACCTCTGATTTGGGAAATTCATACTCAGGTTTATGGCAGGTACTGGAGATAAGCCTTTTATGTTCCACTTGACTGTTATAATAACCAACAGAGAGCAATGGCTGCAGCCTCTGCATCTCATACGTGTTTTACTTTGTATTTAGTGTGATAAGATATTTCTATTTTTTTAGAGAAATTGAAAATACTTTTTGAAAAATCCCATTTTTTCCAGATATGAATTCCAAAGTACATGAGAGACAAAAGGTAACAAAACAGGTAATTAATCCCATCAGTCACTCCAACAGTAATAAATTTGCAAGAAGGAGGAAGATAGCTCTTGTTGCTATGCAACCACTTCCAAATGTATATAAATCTGTTAGTTGCTGCTGTTTGTTTATTTTTGCAGCCAGTATACTCCAAAGGAAAAAGTAAAAAATGTAGACCTGGAATGGGTAAGGGTAGCCCACTGTTATGATTTGACATGATACATATCAATTTGAAATTTCATATTATGTAGCTGCTCTTCAAAGCTTGGTAAGCTCCATGTTGGAATGATTTCTCTGGTCAGAAACTGCAGTCCTGTTCCAAGCCATGGCATTGACTTCTATGACCTTTGAGCATAAAGCCCAGTGATTTGAATTCATTTCACCACCGTTACCCTTTCCCAAACGATGTATAGGCAGGCCCACTCAGTGTCCCCAAACAACTCATTCAAATGTTCTTTATCACTGAAAAGGAACACTTCATGTTTTGTTTTCTTTTACTTTAGGGACTCCTCTGTCTCAGCCTGGCCTACCAGTCGAGTGCAATAATACCCTTGAACTGTCTCTCACCCTCCTTCAGCCCATCTCTTTTCCTGATTTCCACAGCGTTGTTGTATTGCCTGTGAATTCCCATTACTGTTCTTGGCTGAGATCTGCAGTTTCTCAGACACTGAAGGGATGGGCATTGAGGAGTGTAATACCAGATTTAGTGGCACTTAGCTACTAGGAAAATGAAAGTATAGCTTTATTACTGCTTGTACTGTGCCAACCCAGGGTGCAATCTCATGGGTGGAGGGAGTTTTGGCTGCTGGGACTTAGGCTCAGCTTAGAGCTGGTGCTGCTTAGGGCAGCCCCTTCTCTGCTGTGACCCTGGGAGACACTCCCAGGCACCATGAGGTGGCCATGGCCTGGGTTGACCCCCAGTCCAGTGGAGACACTTCCAGCTGGGTCTTAACCAGGTCTGCCCATGCTACAGTTCCTGCTGCCCTGCAGCCATGGGCCTGGCCTCAGCCTATCCCTGTCCCCAGCCCTGCTGCCCCCATCTGCCCTGACTGCCCTGCCAGGGTGCGATGGGCATCGGCTGCTTGGCCCTGCCCTGTGGCTCCTGGAGCAGTGGCTCATGGTTCCTGGCCAGGCCCTTGCCCTGCCATGCAGCAGGCATTGCCTGAGGCTGCAGGGACACAGAACGGCTGGTGCTGGCAGGGGCTGCTGGAGGTCACCATGTCCAACCCTTCTGCTCCAGCAGGACAGCCTGGAGCAGGCTGCCCAGGGCTCTGTCCAATGGGGGTTTCAATACCTCCAAAGGTGGAGATGCCACAAACTCTGGGCAGCCCATTTGGCTGCCCTCACCATGGAACAGTCGTGGTTTACACCTGGAAGTATTCCTCCACCGCATAGCCTCAGTGCATGTCCGGGTGCTGAGTATGAAGTTTAGACTTCTAACTGAATAAAATCTGAGGATTTCACTGAAGGAAGTGTACCCTTCTCACTGCAGTTTTTTCAGAATTTCTTATATTTCAGACATCTATTTACTGTGACTTTTTCTGCTTTGCCTGCTGTATCTTGTGGTCTGGAACATTCTGCTTGCTTGGGAGCCAAGAATCTCCTTCACCAAAGGCATAATTTTGACCCCAATCTTAAAAGGACAATCTGAGAACAGCAAAACCATCTTCATGGGATGATGACACCATCATAGCTTTTTGAAAAATAATCACCATTGTGGTTTTTCTATATTTAAGAATTTGTTCTTGTGAACAAGAAACAGGAATCTTTAAAGCAAATCTGTTGGTCAGTCCTTGCAGAATATACAGTGAGAAAGCAAACCTTAAAAACCCCAGCATGGATTAGGGTTTTAAATAGTCCTAAGTTGTTGCAGAGCTACTGAGATAATTCTGTATACCTAGTGCACTTATATAAATACTAAAATATCTAAAATCTGTATCCTAGAGGTTTTTAAGTGTTCTTTATTTTTCAGTCTTAAATTTTTTAAATTTCACTGTAAAACTCTTGTGTCGCCTTCTTCATATTTTTCCTTTCTCTGATATAATGCATTAATAGTAATTCTGTAATTATTTTTGCTTCTTATTTATGATTATACTATGAATTTTTCAGGGAAAGAGTCTTAAGTATATCTGAGTTAGTAACATTACTTAATAAAAACAGAAGTCTGTCAGACTTAAAGGAGGTAGCTGTGAAAGTTGATCAAGAGGGAGGAACTTTCCTGGCCTTAGTTTTTATGCTGCTGTTGTCTAGTTGTGTCTGTGAGTATCTTAAACTGGTAAATTAAATGACATTACTGGTTCTCATCTTTAGGTTTTTTTCCTCCTTATTTCTCCTCTTTAGAAAGATTACTCATCACAGATTTTAGATAGAAGTCTTCTAGATTTTAGATTACTGAGGCACTTTGTAAACCAGACCTTTTTCCATAAGAAAACAGCGATTAGAGTGGCAGGATGTGTATTTTTTTCTTTAGTTTTGATAACTAGAAGATACATTGTACAGATTAAAAAAATTCTGAGTGATCCTAGTAATGGTCTCTTGGGATAAGTGTATTCATAGATGTTTACTGTTGTTATAGAAGAACTTAATGTTGGTAGGAAAACCACTGAACAGACAAATTGTGGAGTAAACCCTCAGACCAAAAGACTGCCTCACAGCTGGGAAAATCTGTGAAGTTGTTTTATCCATTGAGTAGTTAAACTTACAGATGTACAGCAAAATCAGCAATAAGCAATGAGTGAAGCTGTGAGGTGTATGGTCCCTCCTAAATTCATGTTGTCCTCCCCTTTTTGCCAGCTTTGTTACCTAAACAAAACAAAAAATACCCAAGCCCAGCCCCCCTAAAAAAAAACCCCAAAACAAACCACACAAACAAAACAAAACAAAAAACAAAACAAAACAAAAAAACAACAACAAACAAAAAAAACCAAAAAACCAAACAAAAACAACAAAAAACAAAAACAAAAACAAAAACAAAAACAAAAACAAACCAAAACAAAACAAAAAAAAAACAAAGAAAAAAACATGAACAAACCCAACCCCAAAAAAATGCACCGAAATCCCCAAGGGAGAAATGGAATAGCAGGAAATACATATCTTAACACTAGTCCTTGTGCCCTCCAGAAACGTTCTGTTTATTGAACCCACTCTTCTGCCCACATAGGAACCTAACACTTTTTTCTTACCTTTATTTTCAGTTTTTATAAATATTGATCTCATATCTCACTGTAGTTTTGTAAGAAACAAGTTACAATGAATCTTTTCCAGGTATTTCAGAAAGAAACTCTTACCAAAATGAAGAAGCTATGGAGCGTGAGCAAGTCCTAAGCAGCCCAAAGAACCAAACATTGCTCTCTGATCTTTAGGGCTCTGGGAAAGCTTTTAAGTAACAGAACATTCGCTTCTTGTCTTTTCCTTACCATCTGAATCTTCATCCAAAAGCCTCAAACAACCTGAAACCTCAAGTATATAGCTCAAGGTAGAGATTATTCTTATCATGTGTGCTGCAGCCATAGGAGAGGAACAGACTTTATCACTAAAGAGCTCTTGGTTTTGACATGCTTCCAGCAAGGTCAATGAGAATGTTTTCCTCTATCTACAGGAAGAGTATTTCTTTGAATACTCTTATGGGTTTTCAAGATGCAAACAGGTTGGCGAAGAAGGTTTTTCACATGATTACAGAATCACAGAATATACTGAGTTGGAAGGTACCCACAAGGATCACCAAGCCCAGCTCTTCAGTGAATGGCCTGTTTGGGTATTGAACCAGTGACCTTGGTGTAATTAGGACCATGCTCTAACCAGCTGAGCTAATCACTAATTTATGTCTGGTCTGTTCTTCCTATGGAAGTAATCTGTACAAGAAAAGGTATTTTCACGTGTTACTAAGCTTTCACCTGTTTCTTATAATCAGCAAAACACACAAAGGAAAATACTTGTTTGTCATTTCAGCAGTTTCAAGTCTCATCCTGGAAATGATCCAAGGTGTTGTCTTTAAACCTTTTTGTTCTTTCTTAAAAAGATGCTATAAAGACCTTAATTTTATTACCAATGTCAAGATATTCACAGTATAACAGATTATAGGTCATTATTAAATTTTCAAATTATGCTCTTAAAATTACTATTTTTTTCTTGCTGTATACTTGTATCAGTTGGTTATTGTATCTTTCTTATTAGAGAGATTATATTTAAGAAAAGAATTGGCTAATATGATAGCAGGTTACTGTTTGCTGAGCCAGGAGGTTTCTCCCTATCCTATGTTTCTCTGATTCTTATACTCTGATCCAAAAAGACATTTCTGTATCTGAATAGAGGCTCTGAATCTGTTCCTCAACCAGGATCTGCAAGAAGCTCTATATCTTAAACAAGGTACCCCTGAGATATTGCCTCAATCTGTATCAAGTCACATAGCACTAAAGCTGTGAATGTCCTCTGCTCTCTCACAGGATACTAGGGACTGTAAAACATCAATTTATATGTAACTCTGTGCAGAGTATAACTTCATCAATTTTGCCTATGAGTGAAACTGGTGATAAAGTCTCAGAGAACAGGTAAATTTCTTCCTTCAACCCCCATAAGCTCCTGCCTTTGATGTCTTTTCTGAACTTCTTACATTGACTTCAATTGCAAATCTAGCTCATTATGTGCTTTGAGGTATTCACTTCAACATAGTCTTTTGATTAACCAGAATCTAAGAATGTGACTCTCTGTGGTGTTCCCTAATTCATGGTAAGCATTAAGAACAACTTTACTGCTGTAAATGACAATGGATCAGACAAAGCTTTTATATACATCACTTACCTACCATTGCAGGCCTTGTTTGAAACACCTGGTGCTTAACAGAATTCTACCACGCAGACTTGTGTCACACGGTAAAGGGAGTATCAGGATGACTGCACAGATGTTCCTGCAACCCCTACAAAACCCAGGCCTTTACCACAGAGACAAATCCTCCTTAATGGATTCTATGCATAATAAATACAGACTTAATGATGAATATCTAAAATCACTTAGGGTGATAAGGCTATTTTTCATCATCTGCATGTTGTAAAGGGAGAAAATTGAGAGACATATGTCTTTAAACTACAGAGGGAAAACTGTTAAATTACTGTGTGAGCAGAATATATTCATGGTTTGTTTGCTTTTATAAATATTTGTTAGCAGCTGAACATCTTTGAAGAGTTGGACACTGGCAGTTGTTCTAAATAGATATCTATGATACAAACAAGGGATGGTGTATGTAGTTTGATTTTTCTCTCGTGTTGTGTCATACTTACTTTTGAAGAATTTGGTCATCTAAACATCATAATAAAGTGTGAGAAAAGTTGGAGAATTTGAAAATTCCAGTCTGATGCAAATGGTGAAATTATTATTTTGACTGTAAGCAATTGATAAAATAGTTATATTAGTAGTTGGATTAGAAATACAAATATTTTTATTATGATGGAACAATTAAAGTCTTACTTAAAATTTATTTTATTTTAGGAATGTGATGTCAATAATAGTGTATGTAAAAAAATGCTGGGAAAGATTATGTTGTGACAGAAGGTGTCATATTTTATTTCATTATATTACTTTGACTTGACATAATGCACTAGTTGATATGGTTTAACCATTGCAATACCTTAAATTAGTATGAAAAATTGCACAATTTGACTTTTTTGAACTAAGAATGTTTCACAAGGTCAAAATAAAATATATTAACACTACCAAAATACACTACTTCTGCTATATTTAAAAATTGCTCTGGTAAACACCTTCAATTTAATGAAATCATAGTTTTCTAACAGACAGATCTTCCAGCACAACTTTCTCTAGCAACAGTAATACAGGTGTGAGGACTGATAGGTTAATGATACTTACCTCCTTTGTCTTTAGCCAAACAATACACCTTTACAACAGCTGAGGATCTGTTCTAATGTTCCTCTTCATCATTTTGTCAATGGATGCTTTTCCTTTTATCATGATGTTGGGAAATCCAGGTCAAACATCCGAGCTTTACAGTTTTGTTTGTGGTCACTCTGATCTCTGTCACAGTGAATTTCTTAGTCACAAGCCAGCTGCTGAGAAAACTGTCTGACACGCTTATGGGTCTTACTTTGATGTCTGACATTTCCAGTTCCCCAGAGGAATGCAGTTGTCATGAGAGGTCATGATCAGGGAGACTGAGACCATCCGTTAGGTTGCCAGGGCCAGTCACATGCTGGCCTTTAAAGATCAGGACTGAAACACTGAGCTTCAGTTGTATTCAGCTGGGAGCCAGCACTGAGAGTAGGGGGGTGGGAGTGATGCACTTTTGATGGCCAGGGCTGCCAAACATTTACAGGTTGTTGCATTCTGCAAAACATGAAGATTATGAAAGAGAGAGTGAAGAAAAAATAAAAAAAGGACTGGGAACATCTGATATTATTCTAGTGAATATTCATTGTACAGCCAGAGTGACCTTGAGGGATGGAGCCCTGGGGAGGGGGAACAGGGACCACAGGGGTGGCCCATACAGGCTAGATGGACAGGGTCCTAACCATCCAGAGCCTGTCCCACCCAGTCAGGAGCAGGAAGGCTGGGGGGGCACTGGGGCAGCCTCAGCCTCAGGACTCATGGGTGGGCTGAGGTTGAGATTGGCTGTGGAGACTGCCACAGCATTTCTGGGGCAGGGACAGATGGCGTCAGGGGGCTGGAATAGGGTCCTGGGGCATGGGCAGGATGGGGGGAGCCATGAGCAGAGCCAGGCAGGGACAATTGGGGCCCTTGGTGGCCTCAGGATGCTAAGAGTACAGTGCTGTGGTCTGTTACTGCAGATATCCTTGTTATGAATTGTAAAGATGGAGTCCAATCTTTATTATCTCACTATTGGAGGAGAAAGTGAGGCTTTCGCTCAATGGTAAAACTTTTTCTTTTCCTTGCAAACTGACCTGAGTGAATTTGACAAATATTAGTGGTAATGTAAAGAAGGCTTTCGCTGGTACCGTCTAGATGTCCTCAACAGAGGTACCCAAATACTCTAAGCAAAATCCAAGACTGGTCAAAAATCTCCATGCACCCATACATCCATTCTCCTCACACTTTCAAGTGAAACATAAATTAAGGCAGTACACAAGACAGCTACAACCTGCCCATCAGACTCTGAGGATCACCTGTGGTTCAAAGATCACCCTCTGGAGGCCACTGCTTAAAAAGACAAGGTGGTGGTTTAACAAAATAATGGTTCCTAGGATGTACAGCAGATGTGTATGAAGACATACAGAACCAGGATTTTGTTTGCTTTTCTTTCTGATAGTTTTATTAAAATATAAGAGATGATATCCAGTAGCGTGATCATATGACCTCTTAATGTCATACAAAACAAAAGCAAGATTTCCAGGAAACCAGCCTAAACTGGTTTCTAATTTCAGTTGGTGGTACCTATAGACAAACTCATGTTCAGTGAAAGTGAACCTTTCTGGATTTATTTTCAGCAAGGGTAATTGGGCTTCATGCAGAGTAAGACTAGGGAGGCTGGCAAAATCCTCTTCACAATGCTACTACCCAAGAGACATGCTTTTACTTGTTGGATGCAGACTAGTTATCTCAGACTAGAAAAAAATGTATTATATTCTTGTACAAGTGAGAGCCCTGGAAACTCGTTTAAAGTTGTCTCTGTGCTTTAAAAGCGAAATATTGATCTATTTTAAACTTTCAAAATTAAGTTGACTATAATGGCAGTGATTTTAGTGTCACATAGAAAAAAAATTACTTTAAACAAGGTTTGAATGCCTCTTAGTTGTCAATAATTTATGGCTCATAACTGAAATGTACTTCTATGTTTAATGTTCGGAATAAATATGGAATCTTTAACAAGAAAAAAGAAAAAAATTGAGGAGTGAATGGTACACACTGTTAATATGATACAAAGAACTTAGACCCCTGGGAACTATTTTTCAACCCTAAAAATACCAACAAGGCGGTATGATCTAAGAGATGTAAAAGCAAAATAAATCTAAGAGCTTGGAACTGACTTTCTAGTGTTCAAGAATATAAATTGCTGCTGCTTCTTGAGTTGACATTTATTTACCATTTTGCAGTATGAGAAAAAGCCTCAAGATTAGAACAGAGAAAATTAAATTATGTTCCTGTTCCTTTGGCTACTGGAAGGATTGTATTTTAAAGATAGCTTTAAAGGGACATGGCCACTTATAAAAGCCAGTACCTCACTAACTGTAGTTCATTTTTAAATGAACTGTCATTGAATCATTCATCCAGAACTAAAGAAATCAACCAATTTTTTGCCTACTTAATAATTACTTAATCCTGAGAAACATTTAGAAATATAAATAGTATGTAGATGATGTTGTCACTTTGGGGGCTGATAAGAAGCTTCATATTAAATTCCAAAGTCCAGCTGTCTCCAGTGAGGACATTCAGCAGTTCCATATCTGAAGCAGCAGTGTTTTAAATTAAGTGAGCTTTTCCACAAATAATGCTTTAATGAAACAAAGATAATTTACTGTGTTCTGGGTAGACTCAGTTTCCTGGCTACAAAGATTCATTACAACCATTTATAAAGTTAATATCTTTAAACATCTTTTATTAACACTGCTTTAGGTAGATTTTCTACTTAATATTTAAGCAAATGTTCTGACCAAGTAAATATTGTGTCTAAGCCAAAATAAGGGGGTTGAGATTGTAACAAAATATGTAAGGTTCTTAAAAGGAGCTTTGCTGCATAGCTTTGAATTTATACTAGGCATTTAGGTATTAAAACATTTATACCCAGGTTTCTGTCAGGCCTGTGAGAAATAACAGTTTTCGTAGCTGTTTAACTGACAGTGATTGACCCAAACTACACTGCTTGCTTTTATTCTGATACAAAATATATTTTCTTTCTTACATGTCTTGCTGAATTTATTAATAGATTTTTTTTTATTTTCTGTCAAGTTATTATAATCTAAATTGCCTTTGGAGAAGACAAGGTGTGAGAGGAATATGTTAAAATTACCAAATAAAGTGTGGCAGTGGAAAATATTAATTAAACTGACGTCATAAAATTAGTATGAAAAATGAGTAACACAAAAAATGCTGTGCAATATGAAGTCATTTGAGTGTTTTGAACAGCGATCAGTGCCATAAAATTCTAATTTCTAATAATAATATGATGAAGATTTAGAAAAAAAAAGGGTCACTGTAGCTCAGAACTGCAGACATTTATTTCTTCTGTTATGCTACTGTGTGTTGAAAACTGGTAATTCTGGACTGGAAGACTGGTTTGCCACTGAGAAGTGTGGTGTTTTAATTTAGTAGCTTATTTTTCTGGAAAAGGGAAGGCAGTCAGCAACTGCAGCTCATTCCTTCTTACTAGCAGAAAGGGAAGGGCTTTTCCATGCTGACATGCAGGGACAGGCATGGTTGCTGAGACTCAGATGACTGTAAGAAAACCTTTTTCAGTGCCTTTCCCAGACATCCTCTGGGAGGGTGATTGCAGTCACACAGAGACTCCCTGAAATCACAGGAGCTTTCTGCAAGTCCAAATCTGTTTCTACTTAGTTTCCAAACCCATGTTTTATGTGAGCAGCATAACTTACACATCTCTGTAGCACATCTTAGCATATGAGCCTTGCAATGAACAAGGAGAGAGCACAATCACAGTTTTATTGTCTGTGTGTCAGAAAACATCTTGATTTTGTGCTTTACATTTCTGCCACACTTGTTGCTCATTTAGTAGAAGGTATAAAGCATAAGCAAAATAAGCAGAGGACATCAAGCAGGTGTCTAATTTTGATGATTGACGAGGAGGGTTTCTTGGGTAAGGCAGCCACTTAAGTTGCTCTGGAAGAACAATTACCTTTGAGCTACAGTCATTCAAATGGGGCTGTGGTGCTAGATCACATAGGCAGTTTAGGAACAACAAAAAAAATTACTGTGTCTGGAACAGACTAAATTATCCTTCAGCCCAGAATCTTGTCTTTGATAGGAGCCATCTCTAGAAAAAGATGATAAGAAAAGGCTTCATATGGAGTAGTGCTTCCCTTGATAAATACCCTTGCTTTGGAGAAACTGTAGTGCAGGTATTTCCTGAGGTGAAAGCTGTTGCTGCATCTTTTGAATAACAGTCCTCAGCACACTTTTCATCCATGATTTGTGTAACTATCTTTGCCAGCATTTATACTTTTGACATCCGCAGCACCTCATGACAGTGAGTTCCACAGGTTTATGTCCTTTGTGGAGAAGTATGCTTCCTTTGTTCATTTCAAAGCTTCAGCTTATTTAACAAGAGGGCGTAAAGCATAAACACAGATCAATGTAGCAGACAGAGGGCTGTAATGGAACCTCCTAAATACAACTGAGTAAGAATGAGGTAGAAACTTAGAATGTGATTAAGTGATTCTTGTAATTATAAATCATCTATTCTCTCCTGAATTAACATCCCTAAGAAAAACAGGATCTGAAAATAAATTGAAGTATATTGAACAAATGTATACCAGGTGAAATATTTTCCTAGAGTGACCGTATTAACCTCCCACCTAAGTTAACAGCAAAAGTCTGATAACAGGCAGCCCAGAACTCTAAAATGCTCTTCCTTACTGATACCATTCAACCTGATTTGTCATTGTAGCAGTAGAAATATTTGAGTTCTCTGCAGATCTATGTGTAATTGAGCTCTTTTCATTAGCCTATTACTGGAGGCAAATGCTAATGAATCAATATTACAAACCACATTTCTCCTCAAAGGTCTACCAAGACCTTTATCTTTTATGGTAGAATATGAGTGTTCCCTCTTGTGTATGTGAGTGTGAACTCTGAGACTGTTTGAGTGCATAAACTAGGACTCTGGGCTGTTAAACCTCTGGATTTTTTTTTCTTGTAAGAAGTAAAGAGGATGCAGCAACACTTGATACAGCAATATTTTTGCATTAAAACAAGTATCAAGTAACATGGGGATTACACTTTGTGTGTTTGGTTAATTTGTAATGAACACTTGTTAAATACTACAGCTTTTCTTGCAGAAATGAGAAAATTTCACTTACGATCATGTAGCACTGAAATGACTCTGTAACCCTGAATTTTCTGAGAGGTTAGCTTATACTACTTATTTGCAGATTTACCTCTAAATACGAAATTTTATAGTGTCTATCCTTTCTTTTCACATTGGAAATCTGGAGCAGTTTTTGTATTAAACCACACTGACTATTTAATTTGACAGCAAACTTAACAAGGTTAAATGGGACAGCTCTGGAAAAGGGAAAGGCAAATGAAAAGTAGGGGCTTTGTATGTGAGATTCTCTTTTTTCAAATGCTTTCTGTCTCAAACAGTTCAGACAGAGATAGAATTTTTTTTTTTTTTATTCATCCACTTGCACAAATAAAAACAATTGGTCAATTGTTTTGGAACATCTCATTTACCTTAACTGAGACAAGTTCTCTATCCGTTTCTGTAATATGTGATTTGTATTAATTAGGATACCAGAAGTCCATTCAATCATCTTCTTTGGACATTTTTTCTCCCCGAGATGATAAATGAACAGAAAGTAGGAGAATATCTTTGATTTACTTCCAGCATCACGGAGATGTATTAAAATAGGTATCAGCTACTTTGGCTACCACCAAATAGTGAGATGATAGGAGATCATACATCTCCTTGCCCTTTCCTTTCTTATGGAAAAACCAGTGCTTTTATAGGGAACTATTTGTACTCCCTGGAAGGTAAAGAGAAGAAGAGAGGAAGACCTTATAAAGTTGAGTTACTTTGCATAAAAGGAGAGAAAAAGGTTAAGTAGAAAGCATGACTCTTTAGTTCAGAGGTTATTTCTCTGCTTTCCATATACATTTTGCAGTCACTTGATAAGTGTATCATTCAATGCTAAATTGAAGTCATGCTTTGTTCTTCTATGATGAGTGTAATAAGTGCTTAGATATAATTATCTCTTCTTGTGTCTCCTCTCCTTTCTGAACCGACTAGTGTTCTCCAGACAATGAATTGAACGGAAATTTACTGATTCAAGAAGGGGGTTTTGGTTGCCTTTTTTTTTTTTTACTTGCTTAGAAAAAGGTGTATTTTCAAAAGTGTAGGTGAAGTTATTAGAACATAGTGAACGTGTCTCCATATAGGTAGAAAAGACATGCCCTTTCTAGTTTTGAAGAGAATTAGTGAGCTACAGTAGATTGAAAATTCACCACAATGAGTGTTGAATTTATCCCCCGATTAATTACACTCAGTAACAAAAAATTTACATTTTAGTGCTACCATGAAATTTGTTTAGACTTTGTGGTTTTTTATTCCTCTATTTGGTCAGCTAAAAAGAGCCTTCAATCATAAATTTTCTATTCCCTAGGCAACTATTTATAAATTTTCATCAAGTCATGACTTAACCATCTCTGTCAAGATAAATATATTTAGATCTTAGAATAACTTGCTACATAGCTGGCATGTTTTCCAGTTCTCTGATCATTCATATGTGGCTGTTCAAATAATATTTTTCCTATTTTGCCAACATATTTCTAGAATTAGTAATATTAGATCCAGATGCAGGTTTTCCAAAAGCTCTAATTGTTTTTCCTGTTAATTCATCCAAGGGTGTATGTGTGTGTGTCATTAATAAGTAAATAGAACACTGAAAGATTAGTTCCATTTCATCACTGGTTATGCTACACTACTCTTCACAGCTAATTTTTGTAGTAACTAACTAGTAAATTTTTACTAAGTGAATTGTGCCAACTTTTTGATCAACCTATGAAAATGTTTCAGATATTTTGTCCGTCACATGTTTAAATAATTTAATTTTAAAAAATATACTTACTTTTGATGCAAATGTTGTCAAAAGGTATTACAGTTTCAACAAAAATCTAATTTGTTGAGCTGACTATTTTCTGATAATGTTGACTGTTTAATTTCCTATTTAGTTCTTAATCAATTGACTGCGGCTTTTTAAAAAGGCACCTCTACCAAATTGTCTACAACTTCCTTTGTTATAAGACTTAATGATGTTAAATATTAATGTGAAAGTGATTGTCAGATCTTGATCTTCTGTTTTGTGACTGTAAGATGAAGTTGAAATTTAAGCTATATTATGAATGATTTTTATAACAGAAGCTAATTCATTATTATCAGGCAAGATAAATCAGCTGCTTTTTTTACCAAAAAAGTATAGAAATGCTTTTAAACATGTATTTTTTGATGTAATTAGACACTACAATCATTAAAACACTGAAGAAACACATGGTTACCTTTATTTATTTATTCTATATTCATGATGCTAAACAAGGGTAACAAGTATAGTTCAAGGCACGAGTGTAAACATTTCTGGCTTTTTATAGTACCAGCATCATCAGTGAAACCAGTGGACTGCATGAAAATCCAAATCCTATTCAAATTGCCATATTGTAAGAAGCCAAGTCAGGGATATTGGAAGAAAGGGTTTCAGAAACATTTTCCTTTTTGAGGGATCCATAAATGTCCAGATATAGTTGAAAAATTTGCACTGAAGAAAACAAAGGGCCTTCGTATGTTAAAGCAAACATGCTTTGTTTGCTCCTCGCCAGGTCTGATATAAAGCCCAGTGTAACCTCAAGACTTGACTCTGGACGTCCAGGATGGCTGTGTAACAGGTATCACCAGAAACATTTTAAGAAGCATTTCCAAACCACTGCATTTATTCTCCTACCAATCCTGTCATAAGAGCAGATGAGAGACACGGACATATGGGACAAGTGGGACAAAGATACACTGTAGAGTGGGTTTATGGTCAAGACATTTTGATCATGACTATTCCTTAGGAGAGAGACTGACATACTATTCTTAAAGACCTCCTGATTCCATTTGTAGCATCAATGCTAAAATTAAGAGGTACCCAACAACAGAATAAGATTTTTAACTAGAGGGGTAGAAGCAGCAAGGTAGGTGAATTGTGCGATCCACTGGAATCAACCATAAGAATTCCTGTGCTGTTCTGTGACCCAAATGACTAAAAGTCTTTTTTAAAAGAAGTGTGTGGGTTCACTGAATATTTTCAGTTAGAAACTTGTACTTTTCAAACTTTTATTAAGGGAAAACAATATAATACTTACTATTTTGATCACTGTCATTAAAATGATATTAATGATTAAATGAATTCTGTTGATTTTCTAATTATATAATTCAAGAAGGTGAGGCTGCATTTTTTGTCAAGTATTTATTTGATACTGAATTCCCCTTCCTTTTTCTTAGCACTTTATGATGCTCCTTATTGCCAGGCAAATATGTAGTCCATACTAATAATAACTCTTTGTCTACCCATTAGTTAAAATTCTACTGCTACTGGACCTTTCTCTAGGGAGGATACTATTCAATAAAATCTGAAGCTACCTCATGTTAAAGAGATGATTCTACTCAATCTATCCACTTCAGTTCCCTGAATAAAAACAACAATATTCTAATAAGTAACACTTGAGAATAGAAATTGAAATAAACATTTATGAATTTATCTGCAGCTGACAGCCTTCTTAATCTCTGTTGCTGTTGTCATTTGATAAAGAACAACATATAATAAAAATTCTGCAAATTACCTAATTAGACATTCTGCAGCAGAAGCTCTGCTATTATAACAACCAGTAATCAGGTAAAAGACCAAAACAATAACATTTGTCTTGGAAAGGAACAGCTCTGTGAGAATCTTTCTCATTTATGATGATCTAGCTACAATCAAGGAAAGAATAATGATTCATAGTCAATGGCAATATTCTGGCATGTAGCTACTATTACTAACAGATGAAGAAGGATCCTTATATTTGACAGGAAATCCCTCTTCCAAAAATACCCTGGAGCACATTTTTTACAGTATGAACAAAAATATATCCTAGAACCTGAAAGCACCTTTCATCAGCATAGCAAGCAGGACTTGGAGGGGTTAGTTTATTTAAATATCAATCAGACTTTCTTCATTCCTTTGTCTTTTGAAAGAGAGACCTAACTAATTTCAGTAGATCTGAATCCATGAAAAAGCCTTTCAGTGCAATTCCTTCCAAACACTAATAATTCCTGAATTAGTTCCGTAACTTGTCTAATGAGGTTGGTTTTTACGAGAATTTTTTCCCCTTATTCTGGGGAAAAAAATAAAAAGTTCCAGAGAAAGTGTGACTAAAATGTTCACTTCCTTCGGCTGACAATAAATGGAGCCTAGGCTAAGTAGGTAACATTGCAAACACCTGATGTTAAGTGTGATGCCTCTAAAATGTGTTATGTGTCTGTGTTAACAGGTAGTATATGTAGCTTTATCTCACCATCAGAGAGTCACAGATCCTATAGTTCTTCAATTAATATATTAAATACTGTGGGAATAAAAAAAAGTCACTACAAAGTCTTGAAACTGAAGTAAATCTGCTTTTTCATGCTGGCTCTTTAGTCTTGTCTCTTCAGTAGATGGAACTCAAACATGTTTTAATCCTCTTTGCTTCCTTTAAAGACTGAAAAGGATGTTAATAGTGGAGGGGGAAAAAGTTCTCTTCTAGGTCTGACTGGGATAGAGTTAACTTTATAGCAGCTCATATAGTGCTGTGTTTTGCATTTGTGGTTAGAAACGTGTTGATAAAGCACCAGTATTTTGACTGAGCAATGTTCACACAGCAACAAGGGTTGTCTTTTCAAACCTGATGCCAAAAAGGCCAGTAGGCTGGGGCTACATGGGAGGTCAGGAGGTGACAACTGAAACAAACTGACCCAAAGTCCATACCAGATGACATCATGCTTAGCAATCAAAGGTGGGGAAAGGATGTGGGAGGGAGGCACAATTTTGCTTATGGTGTTCTGTTTTCCAAAGTAACCACTATGAATACTCAGTCTCTACATCCTAGGAAGTAGCTCGACATCTGCTTGCTTGCTCATGGAAAGTAGTGAATAAATATCTTCTTCTGGCTTTGTTTCCATATGTGGGCTCTGGTTTCCTTATTAAGTTACCTTTATCTCAGCCAGTGGGCTTTTAAACCTTATTTTCTGCTTCTGTCCTCTTGAGGAAGGGGAGTGAGAGACACACATGTTGAGGTTTCTGGCAGAGAGCAAAAGTCAACCCACCACAAAGTCAAAAGCTGTATGAGGAGAGAGCAGCGGATTTTTCTATCTGGATTTCACTCAGGTCTTTGACACTGTCTTCCACAAAATCTTCTTAGAGAAACTGTTTATATATGGGCTGCAGGAGCAGACAGTGAGCCGGACTGAAACCTGGTTGAATGGCTGGGCCCTGAGTGTGTTGATAAGCAGCACAAAATCTAGATGGAGACCAGTGAAGAGCAGTGTTCCCCAGAGATCAACACTGGGCCCAGTCCTGTTTAACATCTTCATTAATGATCTGTATGACAGTGCAGTGCACTCTTAGCAAGTTTTGCTGATGACACCAAACTGGGAGGAGTGACTGATTCACCGGGGGATTGTGCTACTACAGAGAGGGACCTCAACAGACCAGAGAAATGGGCTGACAGTAACATCATGAAGTTCAACAAGGGAAAGTACAAAGTCCTTCACCTGGTGAGTAATAAACCCATACACCAATACATGTTGGTGGCCAACAAACTGAAACATCTTGGCACAGAAGGATGTGGGGGTCATGGTGGACACCTGGTTGAACACAGGCCAGAAACGTGCCCTTGCTGAAAAGAAAGATAATGGCATCCTGAGCTGCATGAGGACTATTGCCAGTAGGCTGAAGGAAATGATTCTGCCCCTTTATTCAGTGCTAGTGAGCCACACTTGGAGTATTGTGTCCAGTTCTGAGCTCCCCAGTAGAGAAGAGGTATGGACATACTGGAGAGTACAGTAATGTCCAAGCCAAAAGGATGATGAAGGGATCAGAACATCTCTCCTGTGAGGAAATGCTGAGAAAGCTGGGACTGTTTCACCTAGGGTGAGAAGGCTCTGGGGGAATCTGATGTAAATTTCTGAAGGGAGGGTGCAAAGAAGGCAGAGCCATGCTTTTTTTCAGTGATGCCCAGTGACAGGACCACAGACAATGAGCTCCAACTATTCTATTCTATTCTATTCTATTCTATTCTATTCTATTCTATTCTATTCTATTCTATTCTAATTCACCTATCCTATCCTATCCTATCCTAAACTGAAACACCGTAGTGCTACCTGAATATCAGGAAATGCTTTTTTACTTAGTGTGCTTGTGTGGTCAAATACTCTCTTATTCCATGGGTGTAATTAAAAAACTTGCTAGAGAACTATGTAACAAGGCTGGAGATTTGCTTGTTTGTTTTTTTGTTCATATCTGAGTCTGTATATTTGAATACTCATGAGAAGTCCTTGGTTCTCCCTTTGTTCTCATTGATCTTATTAGATCCCTTTTAGCAGAAGACGAACTGATTTGCTTGAGCATCTGGATTAATAGGATGGATTGGTTTTATGTTCTCTAACATAATTTTCAGATACAAGGCATTTCTTCATTCTACTTGAAATGCTTTGTTAACTGTTGTTATCTGACAATGCTAGAAAAGAACATTCATTGTTACAATTCCCAGGCAACCAGCAGTAGGACAAGAGAGCATGGTCTTAAGCTGTGCCAGGGGAGGTTTAGGTTAGATATCAGAAAGAAATTCTTTACAGAGAGGGTAATCAGCCATTGGAATGGGCTGCCCAGGGAGGTGGTGGATTCTCCATCCCTGGAGGTTTTCAAGATGAGGCTGGACGTGGCACTTAATGCCATAGTCTAGTAACCACAGTGGGGTTGGATCAAGGGTTGGACTTGATGATCTCAGAGGTCCTTTCCAACCCATCTGATTCTATGATTCTATGATTCTATGAATTCAAAGAGTCTTTTCTCCAACACCCAAAAATGATTTAATTTTTGTGTAGTATTCAGGACCAATAGTATGTGTAAATATCTTAGTATTTTATATAGAATTTTATTGATATTTATTTTCTTCTTAATTGTAATGTTGCAATGCTCTGAATATTTCAATTTTTCTTTTTAATTTTGGCTACAGCTCTTGGCAGTTTCCTCTATGCCATAACATAGTAAAATGGGATATTCATCAGTAGACTTTAAAAAAAAAAAAAAGATTTTATTTTGGGATATACTGTTTTCTTCTGTTTGCTTTAACTCTTTTTCTTCTCTGAAAGTGTTAATGATGAACATATCTCTTTGGTTGTAAGTGTTTAGTCTGTATATAATTTTAGAACTTATGATAACAACCTACATTCAAGTTATTCTTTTCCAGGGCTTCCAGAATATTCTCTATCCATTCTATGAAAAAATAACAGTTTTATTCCAGATAATAGATGATACTAATACCCCATACAGGTATTGAAGAAGAGATCATTTATATTATTTATACAATGATAACCCAAGAATTTTAACTTTTCCAATTTAGGCTACTAAATACATGTAAAGACATGAGTAATATCATAGAGTTAGGAATGAATACAAGAAAAATACTTTATTTTGTTGCTTATAGTGCATTTTGGTAAGAGAAGTGGATAAAAAAATAATATGCATAATATTATGGACAACAGACACTCAGGAAAATGTAATTGACACAGGTACAGGGTTTCTCATGGCTACCTCAATTCATACATGCTTAATGGAAAAACAGAGGAGAAAATAAGCTGCATTACAAATACGTAAGATCATCATTTTGCATTGGGAGAAGCATCTGGAACCATACTTTTGGGGATTTGGTACTGGTCAAAGCTTTCAAAACATATTCATTTTAGCACATTTGAAGTATTTTGTATCTTCTGACTTTCTCTGGACATAATTTCATGGGCTTTGTTTCAATTATGGAGCTTTCTCTAGAACCGGAAACAAGCACAGAGATATCCTGTCACAACAGTCAAGTTTTAATTTGGTGTTTCTGAAAAGATGAACTCTACCTTGAAGATCTGTGAGCTACTGACTTTGAAGATCTTCTGTTAACTGCTGACTTTCTTCAGTTAGGAAGTATGTCCAGAGAAGAAAACCCCTCCCCAACAACACATATGTATTGACCATATATTTTCATTCAGCTACGCAGCTGTGTAAAATTCAGTTCAGGAAATTCCTTTGTCTTCTCTATTGCTGCTGGGTTTTTGAGTCCAAAATAATGAAATTCTATGAGTAGAAAGGCTGGGGGTTTCTTTGAAAACATTTGCCAACATTAATAAAAATACAAAAAAGATGAGATCTAGGCAAAAATAAAATCTGAAAATATTTTTTTCATATTTTTGTACAGTAAAATGAGTACAAATGACATTAGTAAAGCCTGCAAATGTGGTATTTAGTGTAAAATTTAGATAATTTTACAGTGCAAAACATAAGTACAATTTATAAATAAATTAAAAGACCAAGATATTGTACATTATTTCTTATTTTTCATGGCTTTTTCTTCCCTTTTGATAATTTCCCCTCTCCAAAGTTCTGTATTTTTAATTGCTTAATCTAAGGAAGTGCATACACAAAGTAGTTCTTATCCAATGTAATGCACTAGATATGAAAAATATAAACTAAATATTCCTTTAGAGAAGGGTTGTTATTTGATATTTATGCAGTAAAAATGGGTTTAAATCTGACTTTCCCAAAGGCTACTCTTACTGTAATAAGTTGGTAATGTTTTGGAGCCAGAATGGGTAATCTTTTTTTTTTTTTTTTTT
>VXAY01006085.1:1775438-1828369 GCA_013399855.1 Oxyruncus cristatus
TTTTTTGTTTCCAAATCTGTTTCCACACTTTTCCATGCATTTCTCTCTGATATAACTGTGGACCTCTATTTCAAGCTTAGTTTAGTTAAAATCTTAAATGTATTGGATGATTGATTGGCTTGCTGGACTGAAGTATACCATGAAAATTGGCATGACCTGACCTTGTAATGTTCCATCCCTCTGCCCTGTCATAGCAATTTGAATGAGACTTATATTTTAATAACTTTATACTGTTCCCAAATGCCAAGCCCAGTCAGCTTGGCTATGGCCTTTACAATTACAAGTTGAATCGCTTCCTTCTGCTAAGGAATGGCTTTTATGCTACGCTATAACCTGATAAAGATTTTGCTGTATTTCCTTGCCTTTCAGAGTAAGAGTGACAAAACCACATATCACATCAATTATAACTTTATTCTTCTCCTCCTGTCCCTCCTCCTCCTGTCCTATACTTTATGGTTTGATTGTTGCGCTGTGGGTGTCTGGGCTGGTAACAAAGTTAAATGTTCCAGATTCTTCCTCTCCCTTTCATGTGCACAGCACTAACATGGAGCTTCTATTGCTCCAGTGTCTTCTACAAAGGTTTTAAGCCCAAATGAACAGCAAACTGGGAATAAAGCCACCCATTTCCTTTGAGAGGAAGGATTTTATTACTGACATTAGCTGAAGGACTTTTTTACCTGAAGGATTTTATTACTCACATATGTCTAATGAACAGCATTGAAAAACATGAGAGAGAACGCAAATTTTGTGGGTTCTGAAAGGAACATACTGTAAAAAGAGAGTAGTGAGAAGTCTAACAATTCCCAATGTTCAGAGCAATAAAAATCATGGAATGAACAGGTAGTTCTTGTTGTATCATACAGTCATTATCAGCTCTATATGGGTGCTGTGTGAAGCTCCAGGAAGCTGAATCCCCTTCTGAAAACTCTAGACATGCTGAGAGAGTGTCCACACAACAGCTCCTATTTATACAGGGTGTATTAGTTAATCAGCAGCAGCAATCTCATGAACAGAGTAAACTAAGAAGAGACTCAACTAGCAGTTTTTCTGAAGAAAGCTTTCTTGAAAATGTTCCCACTATGTTGGAATTATTACATCTTTGACTTACTGACCTTCTAGATGTCTATGTAATGTGTCCTCTGACTTGCGTTTGAACTGACTCCTGGAAATAAGGCTGATTATTTGTATCACTTCTGAGTTAGAACAAGAAAAACCTTGACCTCTGCAGAAATAATGCATACATTTGAGTATTTCCTATTTCCCACCCTGCCACAGTACAACACTTTATTTCTCTCCAGATCACATTAGAATGAAATGTGCCATGAAGTACATCATAAAATGCCACATATTGACCCTAGCAGTAATGGATACAACTCCAGAATTTCAGCAGAGGTGTCCTTGCCCAGACCAGAGGTGGTGCCTTGGAATATTAAGAAAAATTGTCTCGTAAAAAATTAAATTAAAAGGTAAAATATAACTTAAAAATAAAATTCGAAATTCAGATTCAATTATAAGAGTTCCGGTAAGCCTCTCTGTAATACCTCTGAACCCAAGTCCTTGAAACATTAAGGAAATACAACTAAGAGGAACCCAGAAGATACTGCATTTTGGTTTCTACAGTAAAACTGAATTCAGCTCAGGGGTGTATTTGTAAGAAGAGATGTGAAAGTAAAGTTTAAGACTTCATAACAAAACAAGACAGAAGGTGGGAGACATTTGAAAGTAAGAGGCTATTACTAAGTTGCGGGCTAAGATTACAGTCATGGGTGTATGGATAAAAATAAGCTACTGGTAGAAAAAAATATAAATAATGCGATTTAATTGAAATAGTTGATCATCCCATGGAATTATATTAGCTAAAACCTTGAAAGGTATTAAAAATTTATCACATTTAAGAAAAAACTGAGGGTGCAAAACTTTTTGCAGAAATTTCTTTTGCAAAGATGAGATCCTGTGGTTCATGATGACAGAAGCCCTGCTTTCAAGGGTTGTGACTTTCATGTGTGCCAACACAAATTTAGATCAGTTAACAAAACATTAAATTAAAGTAGACAATAAACTATGTGTAGAAGTGGATCTTGATGACAGAGTGTGATTTCTGGCTTACAAACCAATGCTCAAAAGTTTATTGGAGCTGTAATTCACCAGAAAGAAGGGCCAGCTAACTGTTTAGGCTATTAACCTGCATGAATAAAGTGCAAATGCTTTAGAGGAAGTCCTTTGCTTACACCTCAGGATTGTACATAGGTGGCATAAGTTTACGGGATGAAGAGACTCTTTTTGAGAATGTTGGCACGGGCTTCCTTGCTGAGCATCAAGGGGTGAGAGAGGAGCTGAAATGTAGTAGTCACAATTCATTTAATCACAGAACCGCTTTATGGTGTAACATATTCCAATATAATGTAGTATGACTCCACTGCTATCAATGAAGGAATTAGTGCAAAGGTTCCACAAGAACACGAGGAAATACTTCTATTAATAAACCTAATTAAATATGATAAGAATGGATCCTCTGCTCCTAGCAATATGATTTGTTGATCAGATCTGAGGACAAATTTTATAGAAACATATGACAGGATTTCTTCATAGAGTTGTTATCAACAGTATTTTATGAACCAAGATACTGTCAGATCACATTTTATGCTCATATTCTCTAAAAAGGGACATTCTGGACAAGTAAATGAACGAATGATTAAAGACACTAATAAAGTAACAAAGCATAGTCATATTTTTAACAGTACTTTTCTTGACCTCACTCTTACACGAACCTGGTATCAAAGTTAGATGCAGAAAAAAAGTTTTATTTAATTGAAAAAGGGGCTTTATTACCAGAAATGTTAACATTTTAGAGGGGTGTCATTCCTCTTCCTTTACAACCAACATTCAAATATTTATGTCTTGACTCTTATATAAACTGTTCTCCAAATGAAAAAGTTTACACTAGAGAAAATACAATTAGACCATATTTTTAAAAAGTATGCAACTTATTAAGTCTATTTTAAAAGTAAGAAAACTATCAGTACTGCATCCCAGGTTTTTATTGTACAATTGTACAGTCCATTGTCTAATTTGTTAAATTATAAGAGAAATGTATAAACGATTACAAATACCAGACTTGTTTAAATTAGGAAGTTTATATTATATCACCCAAATCTAGTAATTTAAAAACATATACATGTTAGGCGTCCTAGTTTCCATGGATTTATGTCACATTTTCCTGGATTTTTCTTATATTTTTGTTACTGTAGAGTTCAGTGTTTGTTCCTGGGAAAACCAAAACTGCGTTATTTTTTTACTGATTTGTATCTGCCTATGAGTGATGAATGTTTGCACCTCTGTGTCTGGCTTTTGGTACTGAGAGATGTGAAAAAAAGCCTTTTGGATTACTGGCTGAACAGCCCTAAGTTGGGGTTTTTTTGTGTGTTTCCTTTAGTAAGGCAAACCGTATTTTTCAGGAGAGAAATAACTTCTTTTTGATCACTGAGTTGTGCCAGATCAAGAATCCCCATTTTGCACCTCAGATGCATTATACGTATGTTCCCAGTGAGATTACTCAGTAGTAAGTGTTCCCCAGCAAGACCAAGGAACCACAATATTGTTTTTACTAATATAGGCAACATCAAATTTTTCACACTAATTTTATATAATGGAATTAATTTATCTTGTTCTTGTCTTCTACAGGTAAGGTCATTCTCTACCAAAATCTTTGAAATAAAAAAAAAAACACAAAAAACTCCAAAAAAAACCAAACAAAAAAACCAACCAAAAAATCCAAACCCTTTAAATGTTTATGTTTTCCAGCACTCATGACAGGGAGTTTATTAACCTTTCTCAAAACTCGCCCAATACTTGCTTAACTCTGCTGAATTATTCATAGCTAATAAAATTGTTATACCTGAGGAGAGAGAAAAAATTCTATGCTTTTCAGTTGAATAGAACTCTAAACATTCACTAAGTACCATTATAAATATACATGAGACAAGTACTCCTTAATTCATGAACCTTCAAGATATTTTCTCTCCCCTGTCCACTTCTGGAAGGGAATGATAGAGCAACTTTGGTGGGTTCTGGCATTCAGCCAGGGTCAACCCACTACATACAGCATTAAGACTTCACCTTCCTTAAAAATAAGTTTCCAGTAATGCTGTTATCTCAGCTACGTTACGTAAACATAGGATTTTCTTTTTCTTTGTCAATAAATGTGTTTCTTTAAATGTTATTGTTCAGGTTAAATGCATATTTAGTCCTGAATAGCAGGTATTGTCATAACATAGTAATTATATTGGAAAATTTCAAAGCTCTATGCAACAGCCGAAGGTTTCTTTCTCTTGAAATGTCTGCATTTCACAGCAGCTTGTAAATTTTAGAGACACAGACTTAACATTGAATAAGTTTTATTTTAACCCCATCTTTTCCCCCTTCTTCCCCTCCCCCTCCCCCATTTAGATAAATTTGCTCTTTTAGGACATGTACTTCTAAAATGGTATACACCTTCAAATCCTGGAAAAGTCAGTGCCAGTCTTTGAAGGTCATTTTAACTTCTCTCTGAATTAAACACGTGTCAGTGCCAAAGTGAAATCTTAACCAAAATAACATACAGCAAAGGCAGCATGTGGTTGATTAAATTTACTTTGGTCTCCTTGCTGTTCTGTAGAAGGGGCAGTTACCCATAGAATGTGAGCATTTCAGTATGGAAGGTCAATACGAGGTCTGCTTTCCCACCATTTCATGGGGGAATACATATATTACAGTTCTGGCTGCCAGGAATGGTAGTTTCTTCAAAACAAGAAGGTGGTTAACATTCAGGTATCTATAGTTTCCTTTGCTGATTAAGAAATGGCTCTAAAAATGGCTAGTACTGCAGGCTATAAAGCCTCATCCAGAGAGTTGCCCAGTGTCTTCAATTGATGCTGAATTCATTATCATTTATGACTCTTGAACATGCCCTTGGCTGCACTTGCAGCCACAAATCACTTGGGAAAAATCTTTCTGAATGACCAACATCTCTTCTCAATTTACCAGAACCACTTGGACACCCTGTTAATCTCATTTAATGCACATCGGAAAGTTACTGGCTTTTGTGGGTTGCTCAGAATTTCTCATGTGTATGTTATCCAATCTGTGTTCATTTATCTTGGTGAGCATTACATTTCAGTAAGTGAACTTCTTAATTCTGGGGTCTTTATTCTATCCTTTTTCCCTGTTCTTGTTCCATGTCTTTATTCATCAAGAAAGGAAGTTTTGTGTTCTTTTTCAAGGTTCTGAATTCTCTATTTCCCCAGCCTTTTACCTACACTCTTCAATTTTTCTTCTTCTTTCTTCTGCTTTATATACTTATCACATGCTCTTTGCTGCTGACGTACCAACAGACTATCCTGCACTTACTCATCTAGCCATGTTCCCATGAAGCTTATCTCTTTCTGCCACTCTCAATCTAAAGACTCTTACCTTCCTGCTATCGCCTTCTTTTTCTTGCACACACTCTGAGATTCAGTCCAATAGCTCCTTATGTGCAAAGATAAGCTACAAAATTGTTGCTAAAAGTATAGAAAGAAAAGGAAAAAAAAAAAAAACAACCTAAGAGAACTCATCTTTTGACAGGTTTTGCACCATGCATTCTGTGCATTGTTGCCATCAGCATTCTTTTCTTAACAGTAAGAAAGGACATTGTTGGAAGCATTATAGAAATGTCAACAAACATTGAAAAAAAAGGACTAGTTAGAGCCAAATGAGAAATGTGAGCTATTTTTTATTAACCAATTGGAAAATTTTAGGTTGCAAGTGAACTGATTAGATAAGGGAAATATGGTAAATCTCACCCATGTGGAACTCAGTGAAGTGATAGAAATTGTGTTACTTGAGGGAATGGCTAGCAAAGGTGGAGATGACAAATAGAATAAAAAGTGGCAAAAAAAGCTGAAGTGAGAACGAGAATAGTAGAATGCCTTGTTCATGATAACAATTAAGAGTTGGATATTTGGCCAGTTATATTAACAATTATTTGTATAAGTCATCTTTTGAATATAGTATTTTATTAAACAATAAGAATATGAAAAGGAGTGCAGCAGTTTGATGCAGCTATCAAAAAACCCAAATGCAATCTTTGGGGTATTTCAAATATTCCAAGGAATATTTTCCAAGTATTTCTATTATATGTGAATAAGAATTTACTTAAGGAGATAGAGACAAGTTACCAAACTGCTGCACTAAAAACTGATGAGCCAAGTTGAAGAAAGATTAAAGGATAGAAGCAATATAGCTTGGCTGATGAAGCAGAAAGCATCTCTCTTGCTAGAACATGCTAAAAGGGCTTGTTCTGCTAAATCTTCAGTGAAGGCTGAAATAAAACATGATCACTCTTCTTCCATAAGAATTTTAAGGTCCGTACATCTGGGCAACGTGAGGAGAGCCACATTTGTATGAAAACAAATGGCACATACTAATCAAAGATAAATATATGGTGGAAGTATTAGTATGTTTTAATTATCATTGTAAAAAGAAGAAGAAAGGCTTAGAAGCTATTGATTTTAAGATGAAATTTGTTTTATTTCTTCACAGGCTTTTGTAACAGGATAGGGAACAGTATTTGCTGATCTGAGAGGTCCTGCCCAGTTCAATATCCTCATGGCTTTTGTAAGCTAATACGATACTGATTCTTTACCCCAAAGCTGTAGATTTATTTCTCTTACTGCAGATTAGAGCCATGATAGATTAGCTCCAACTGTTCATCCAGTTTGTATTGCATCACCAGTTTTATTGAGGCAAAAACTGAAGTGTGAGCTAAACTCTGAACATGGCCTATTGTTCAAAGTGCATTATACTATAAATACAATGTCCACTGTGTTTTAGGAGCAAAGTAGAATATTTCCACTAGCCTGTATAAGCAGCATATTTTGACATTTTCTCAAACCTTGCCTTCTACAGAAAATTGTCAAGGGCAAAAAGTAACATGAAAACAGCTTAGTCTCAGAGTATAAGAGTTCTGGTTGATCTTTTTCTGTCTCTACATAGACGTCAAATCCAACCAACATCCTCAGGAAATCCAGTGATGGAAGCATAACATACCTCTAAAATCCACTGCTCAGCTATTTTGTTACATTTGCAGCCATATAAACAAAATTTTAATTGAATGCAATATAACTCTATATTAGAACATTTGAGGATAAACAGTTATATTCTTAAACATCACAATACCCTTAATTCTTCTTTATAAATTCTTATATTCTGAGAACTTACATTCTGAGAACATTCTAATTTTACAATAGATTTTTTAATCTTATTTGGTTTGAGTTGAAAATATTTCTGTTTGTAGTTCAGAAGATATCACTTAATTTCTTACAACACCGTGATTAGGAATGAAAACATTCTTTTTTGAAAGGAAGGGAAAAACATATATGTGCTGCTTGAAAGAGATATTTTCTTGGGCTGCATCACACTTTATCCAAATATGGATGCTGTGGGAGGACCTATTTGGACTTTTTGCATTGCTACCCTTCCCTAGAGGTACCACAATTAACATTCCATAAGTGAAATGTGCTGGTCCTTTTTGTTAGATATTTGGCATCAGGGACTCAGAAAGGGTCTAAAATGCTGCTTTGGAAATATAAATGATGTCAATACAGTGGGAGGGAAGGGTAAAATGTGGAATAATGATGGGTAGGAAGAGAGATATATTGCTTTTTGTCCCCTAATATATTCACACTAGAACAATAATTTCTTTGACTGATGATCTGTCTAAAGTTGCTTACAAAAGGAAAAAATCTTCTAAGTTGACTTTATGTACATATTACATTAATCTTATCTTACTGATGTTCTGAAAAAGTATCTTGTTCAGTCTCCATCCACAATGATTTCCCATGGTTCTAGATGGGTAATACTTCTCCTTGATATTTTTTTATCAGGAAAAATGAAAGGATAAGGACTTATAGGGTTTTCTACAGACTTTGAAGCATATGCAGAAATCATATTTACACAAGGCGTCAGTGCCATTTAAATGCGCTAAACATGCTTTTATTCAAATGAACTTCCTCAGAAATAAGAAGCTTTGTAAAACATGTTGTCTTGGTGTGGTGTCCAGGCTATCAAGGACCCATTTCTGTTGTCTAGATTTTATTCAGTAGCAAACTCTCTGGCTATAGTATGATAACCACATTATCTATTTGCAGAAGTAGCAAATTCAGCTTCTGTAGCTGAATACACTAGGGACTTTGAGGGTCTCAGCTATTTTCCTGATGAGGCCAGGCAAATATTAAGGAAAAAACAGATTATGTTCTTTATTTATGTTCTGTGAAATATTTCTGAAGATGTCAATTGCAAAAAAGTACAATATATTGTGAGCCATATAAGCACTTCATAGAACATTAGAACATAGACTATTTAGATCATGTCTTTGAGTACAAACAAGGACTGTTAGGACTGTTTTGTGTATTTAACTCCCTGCAATTCCTGTCTGGACATAGTATTTCTTTTTTCAGAACCACTTACTGTTTCTGGCTCTTTTGTAGTCTTGTAGGGATCTGTCTTCTGCTAAGGTTACCTGATTTGCAGCCTTGCTATAAATTGCAGTTGAGCAGCATCACGTCAGAGGAGAATAGGAAATGGCATTTTATCCCCTCTGGAGCTGTGTATTGTCAGGTCAAGGTTGAAGTGTGCCAAAGGGAAAATGTATTTGATTGCTGCTTGCACTTTGTTTTCTTTGTGACTATATAAAAGGACTTCAGTCTCCAGAGATATAATTACAGCAATTTATACAGACACTAAATCTGTGCACGTGGATCTGGTATACTGTAGAAAAAAGCTACAAAGGGAACAAGGCAAGCCTTGGGATTTTGGTCTGATTTCTTAAGCCTGGTGTGGACACCTCCCATTCTCCACGGCTAGAAAAGAAGTTCAAGTTCTGTATAGTTTTTAGTTTTGTCAACCATAATTGGAATTTGGAAGACTGTAGTTAGAAGCACTGTAGTTAGAAGCCATTTGTCAATAAGCACATTTATAACTGAAGCTTAAAGCATACACGTTAATAGTTGATCTCAAAAAGTAGCAAAATAGAACTCACAGCCTTGAGCTGAAATGTTAATCGCTCCCTTTTTGATTTCCTAGAACTTCCTCACTCTGTGTAATATTTTAAACTAATATTTTTTTTTTTTTTAGTGGACACCATAATATTTTAGCAAGCCAAGATCTTTTTTCAAACTGTCTAAAATATTGAATGAGAAAAAGTTCATGAACACATGTGAGTTCCACATCTGAAGACTTACTAAATCAAAAAAGAAACAGCACCTGTGTACGTTAGCATTGTTGTAATAAATGTACAAAAAATTAAAAGAGAACACAGCTTATTAAAAAACTTGCAGATGCCATTTTAAATGCTTTGAACAGTAACAATAAGATTCTTGGAATTTTGGCAGCTTGAAGACAATGGGTAATCTGCTGTGTAATACCAATGCTGAAATGCCATATTCATTACTGTACATTTCACTATGATAAAACATTCAGAACAAAGACTTCCAGCTAAGAAAAAACAAATCCTCTTAGTGGAGAGAAGATATGGCCTTTTATGCTAAGATTAGTATTATCTTTAAGAGGCAAACAACATTACAAAGGATCTGCCTTTGATATATGATCTATCTTACACTTTAAAGAACATATTACATTTTAAATTTGTTATTTATGGAGTTTATTCTGCTGATGAGAAATATAATTATGCAAAGAAGTTGCATAATTAGTTACTACTATCTCCTTTTGTAACATTCGCTACAATGGCAAAACATATATTTGTGGAAAAAATTAGTTAACTCCCACTGCTTGAAACATCAACATTAACAAAACTGGCAATAAAAATTAGAACCATTCTGAACTTTTCAAAAGCTGGGTGACCTGCTTTTTTTTTTATATAGATGAGAGAGTTGTGACAGCTGCCTAGTGCTAAAGTAATTAAAATAAATAAATAAATAACCACTAGATAATTTAAAATAGATTCTAAGAAATCATATTGAATATGCTTTCTGGATTATAGTGTCCTGTTATCACATTATACTGTCCTAGCAGTGTCAATTATAGTGTCCTGCCTGCATCAGCAGAAACTACCAATTGTAAGAAAATATTATATGCAATTACAGAAAAATTTGTTTAGAAGGACATTCTCTTTGTATCATATTTAATTAGTCATTGGGTTATGCCCTGAGGTATAAAGGCTTGCATTCCAATTATTTTATACTACTTAATATTCAAGGTTGTGAGTATTCTCAGTCTTCATGACAAATTAAATCTTTCTAGTATTTTACTGAATTAATATGCATCTTTAGCCATCTGCCTTGTGTTGACTATTAACTTTTGATAATGAGTACCATTGCTGAATTATGCACAATGTAACAAAGCATTTTCATTTATTGTTTTTAGACATGGTTTTAGTTCAACTGAATATCCCATTAAATTAAGAAATTACAGGGCCAAAACTGACCTTAATTTCATACCTTTATGAAGTTCCTTCTAATTAATCTGCACCCATTTCTGAATGCAGTAGATTTTAACTTTTTTCCTATTTATCTTTTCCATCAGATAGCAAATTTCACTGTCTTACTTTTGTTTATCACATGTCTATCACATTTTTTCTGAACAGGTGGATATCCTCTGACTTTTTCCGTGATGTTATAAATTTTAAAATATTAGGTGACATCCCACCTTCGTATTTCCACCCTTTTTGTTTTTGTCACTGGTAGGGGCTGATGAATCCTGTAGTCTGAAAGAGCCAAGGCTGCTGCATTCTCCATTTCCCCAGATCCAGCCATGAGTGGTGCTGAGCACCTTTTCTCCATGACCAACATGCAGGCACACAGTACATAGTGCACCTAAACATGTACACAAGACTGGCGACAGACCAACCTGGGCAGAAAACACTAAGCACTCACACAAACATCCAACAACACTAAAAGCCTCATCCTGGTCCCCTCTCTGGCTAACCAGACTAAAGGTTTGTTAGCAGGAAATATAAGAACATATATGTACAATGTATATGTACAATATGCACAATGACTACTTTGTAGGTAGTTCCCTGGATCCTTGCTCTTCCTAATTGTTTCGCTCCCAGATGCAAACACTCATGTACAAATGAGTCTCCCAATAGATTTCCCCAAGTCCCTGTATCCTCAGCAGTTTGCCTGGACAAATCCTGGTCCTGCTAGTACTGAACTCCTGCGTCTCCCTGCAAGTGACAGACTCACCCTTCTGGCTCCAAGGTCACTTCCCTACACTCTGGGTATTTGCTAGTTATCACACCCTGGTGAACACCCCCAACATGCTCCAGCTGCTGGCACCATGGACACACAGGCCTTGTGATGTGTGATCTCACTCCAGCCCTGGCACTCAGACCGACAAACAAACATGCAGCAGCAGAGAGCCCCTTCGCTCGGGAAAACATTTAGAAATGATGTTTAATGAGAAAACAGGGCAGACTGCTGATCTAGTGCAGGGCATGGCCAGAGGGGTGGGCTGATGAGGGCTAGCCTGTGATGAGAGCTATATTCCTGTGCCTTGTTCATACCCAAACCACCTAGACCCCCTCTCTTTGTCCACCTTTGGTTCATCCCTCAAACATCCCAAAACAAGTCATGTACAATCTTGAAATCCTTTTTCCTATCCCATACTGTGTGAAAGCACCGTCCCCTGCATCATGGGTACACCTCATGCCCCATAGGGCTGAAGCTCTCCTGGGACAGTTCCCAGGGAAAGACAGGGAAGGTTTCTCTGCCTGGGATATTGGGGTTCCCCCCAACTTTCTGGCCCTGTGCTCTTCTAAACTTGTGGAAATGGTCTTGTATGTGGCGCAGAAGGTTTGAGTTCCCCCATCCTTCCCTTTGTATGTGTGGAGATGAGCTTTATATTGCATAACCAACCAATAACTACTTCACAGGAAGGAGCTGTCAGCAATGATACTGAAGTGTCTTTCTTAATTTCTTTCCATTTTTTACAACACATCAGTGACCATAAATAAAGTAATTAATTTCTGAAAATCTGTCAGTCAGGAACGGACTTACTAAAATATATAGATGGAGGTGGAGACAGATTCAGAACTGCTCTAATAATCAAAATATCTGATAAGTTATCCATCAGATGGATCAGTGATTCTGCACTGTCTATGTTAGCTCAATTTAATTTGTATTAATTTGCATTAGTCATCTATGTTTTAGTTCTGCTGCAACACACAGACATTTTAACCCCAGTTATTTAGACAGAAGTTACAGTTTCAGTAGATCTCTAAATCAGGTAACAGTACCAAAAATGTTTTCACATTTTATAGTGTATTAATATGATGCAATTTCTTCTCAAAAATTCATATTTGTTTCAGGTGAATTTTATATTTAATCATTTAATATTAGTCTGAGGTCAAAAAATATTTTGAACCTGTAAAACAGTAACTGACCTTAATTCACAGATCAACTTCTTTAACTGGCAGTCATTATACCCTTTGGTAATATAAACTATGTTTGGACATTTGGAACATCTGTAAGTACATGAAAATGAATGAAAAAAGAAAAGGAATTCTTAAAAAAAAATAAAATCCTTTGTTTATATTCTAAGCACACACAAAGACAGATCCCTGTTGTACTTAATCCACTGCAGGTATCAGATATCGCACTGACTAGTTTATTTTTTTTTGGGTTTGTGGTCAGTGCTGTCACAGCTGACTAGTTTTATAACATGATGGGATTGTCAGAGTCTAAATTTAATTTTCCATAATCTTGAGAGAGAATAGCTGTAAGACTGTGAAAACAAACAGAAAAACCTATTAATAGGTTGAGAAAGTTTCTTTTTTCTGTGAAATTAGAGATTATTTTCTGAAAGAAAGAATTTTCTTTGTTAGCCTGGAATGTGGCTTTTCCTACTGCATTTCTTGTAAGTACTTCCTATAATTCCTCAGTAAATACATTATGTTCCAATTTTGCTCTTGATCGTGCCTTGCGGTCAATTTATAAAATCATCATCCTGAGAGGATTCCACTTGGAGAAGCAGTTATTGGTTAAAAGACTGGGTTACCATTATGCAACATTATTTTTGAATAATCATTTTTTCAGTCCAAGGAATTTTACTTGCAATACAACACAGTGTCCATGGTAGGCATTTTATTTTTTATTTCTGTTTATTTATTTGTAGTCAATAGTTAGCTCTTTTCTTGAGCTCACGTAATTGTAGCAAAATTGTAGTGCCAACAATCTTTATATTGGACATTCTTTAAAGACCACAGGATGTTCTCCTGGAAAACTCTAGAGTAGAAAATTGCAGTTAGCAGCCTAAGGGTTTTTGAGATAGACAACAATAGACCATCCAACTTGTGCTTTTAAATGTATTTCTTGAAAATGTTTTTTCCTATACACTATTTATTATTATCAGAGAGATCTAGTGCTTGCTTAATTCCAGAACACAGGCATTTATCAACATTTTTACGCAGAGAAACTGTTGCATGTTCTCATAAATTTCCTCCCTATTCCATGACAAATTTAATCCCCTTAAAAAAATTGTTAGTCTTGTATGATTCAAAATGAAGTAAAAGTGTGACTTTTGTCTTATTCTCTTGTCTGTCATGAGTTTTAAACAGGTTTGCTTTTGTTCATCATTTGCTATAAAATATACCTCAGAATGATTTTGTAACAGATGGTTTCATTGAAATATGTGACTTATTTTTCTAGTTACTGGTATGTAAGTTTTAATGCAGAAAGTGGGTACTATAGTAGAGTTTAAAATTCCTGAAACTGAAACTTTCAAATGTCATCCACATATGAAAAATTACTGAAACCAGTGATGTGAACAAGATGATTAGCACATCCAGTGACACGTTTTTGGATCTACATATTAATTTTCTTTGCCAAACATATTTTAAAAAGTAATACAGCAAAACAGATAACACACTAGATCATTTCAGATGTTCCTTAGACTTTTAACATTGTCTGTTGTGCTGTAAGAAGAGGTTTGTTTGTTCAGGCTTAGAAGATATTATTTGTACAGTTAATGTCAAAACAAATAAGCTGGAAGAAATACACTGTCTGAATAGTACTCGAGTGTGCATCTTGTCTTTTTCTTCTGCTTTGGAACAGTTATGCATACCAAGTGTGCTTATTTCCTGTACTCTGATTTGTCAGACAGTGTTTATTCATCAGGAAAGCTGAAAGAAATGAAATAAAAACTAGAAAGATATACTAACAGATTAATGGAGATAATGAAGAAGATGACAACAGCAAAGAACAAAGATTATTCTGCTGTGTTACAGATTATTTTTTACTGAGCCGAATGTTTTCGCAACTGAATTCCATGGAAAGTGTTCAGTTGTTCTCACTGGGAGAAAAGCGAGCCCTTAGCTGCTAGAACAATGCCTTTGTGGCAAAGAGGTAGTAATATTTTTCAACATTTCATTTAGGAACTTGGCAGAGTTTAAGGAACAAACAGAAAAGTGTTTTTTAGTACAAAGTACAGTGCCAAGTTGGGAAGAGGTGTTTGCAACAGTTCAATAAGAGACATCTTAAGATAGAGTGAGGAGTCTGAGGTCTGCTTAGATTTCTGGCAAGAAGAGATTTGTGTACCTATTTGGAAAAAGCAAGACAATTATTCAATAGGAATCTTACAAGAATAAGCAGAAGTGGAGTGTCTGAAGAACTAAAAATTGGCCTGAGAGTGACGTCACAGGTGGGAAAGTAAAATAGCAAAAGAATGAGAAAGAAAGGGAAGTGAGGGTATAGCTGTTAAAGGATGAACAAGTATTAACACCAAAAGTGGCAAATGAAAAGACAGTAGTAAACAGACAAAAACATGATGGAATGGAATAAAAAAAATGCAATAAAAAAATGCAGGAGCACAGTTGTACTGAGGTATGTGACAGGTTGACATCCTGAGATGTTTTGGAGGAGCATGGCTCAAGGGTGCACTCTGCTTTGTGGCAGACTCTGTACTACATAAAAGAGTTAGAAAACACCTTACGTGCAATGCAGCACCTTCTCCTCTGCCTCACATGCCAGATCATGGCTGACATATGGAGTCCAGACCAGGAACACAGTTGCAGCCCTACTATGGCAATGTGTGAGACAGGAGTGCCACTACAGGAGAATGTGAAACATGGATTACTGGATGAATTTAATCCTCTGGAACCTGCTCACGTGTGAACACTTCTTCATTGCTATATGCCTATCGCATAAAACAAATTGTGCAGCATGTAAAAGGTGCTCATACTTAGAATTTAAGATAACGGTCCAGTAAGACATCTTGAATGATGATATATACATATTAGATCCTTTCATAAGTCAGAGTACCAGACAGTATGTCCACTGCCTGACTTCTGGCACTGAACCCGATGAGAAAGGCTGTGGTTATTTCGTTGCTGTGTTCTCCAAATTGGTGGCTCAAGCTAAACCACCTGTCGGAACACTGTGGTGCCAGGATCTCTTGCAAGAGTGCTACTTGACACAAATAATACAGAGTCTGTGTTAACATTTAAGATAATTGTAGGACCATGACTAGGCTCTGGCATTGTTTTGTTTACTTGGGCAAGTCTCTGATCCCAAGTTCATCCCAAGCTAGAGCAGGAGCAATGACTAGTGCTTCATGGTGCTACCACACATCATACTCAGAAACCCACCTAGCAATTCTGGCAGCAATATTAATGTACCACTTGTGGTTTTTATATCTTTCTTTTCAAGTAAACTTGACTTTATTTCACCCTGAATTGTAACTGGAAGGATTTTCAGGGAAGATAGACATTGCTAGGGAAGAAAATGATGTTGAGCCCCAAGGGAGCACAATGAAACTGAAACCCAGTGTGGGAAGGATCTGACCAGACTAGAGGGAGCAGTCAGTGCAAGAGAAGATGTTTCAAGATCCCAGGTTGGCACTTTTTAATACCTCAGAGAAACCTAGACTGATGCTTTATTTCTTAGCAGTTTTACTCCGACAACCTTTTCTTGGCTCAGAGAAGCTGGTGCTACTGGAAATTGTTATCACTCAACTAAATCTGCTCCCACTTTGCGGGTGTGTTTATAAAAATATAGAACATATTAAAATATAAATTATTTTTTGAAAGATGTGTTCTTAGCTCCTATAAAACCTGGGAATTTTACCGAGTAACAGGTGTGAGGGGTTTGAGAGGATCCTTGACCCTGAGGTTTGGCTCCCAGGGCCCAGAGCCAGGTTGGCACAGCTGGTGAAGGGAGCAGAGGCTCCAGGTGCTGCCAGGTGTCCATGGGCAGGGCCAGGCCCTGGCCCAGTGGGGACACTTTCAGATGTGGCTCTCATCTCGGCCCAGCTGAGCTACAGGTCCTGCCACCCCACAGCCATGTGCCTGGACACGGACCCTGCCGAGCCAGTCCACATCCTCAGGAAGGTGCCTGATGCCCAGGGGTGGAGCTGTCCCTGTGCCTCATCGTCCCAGCTCCTGGTGCGGTGGGATGGGCAATGCCAGGCTGACATTTCACAGACCTGCGAATGCGGGCAGTTGCTTTCACTGCCCTGTCATTGCCTGTGCGATAGTGTGGTGCCCTGAACAGCTTTTCAGTGCCCAGTTACACACTTCAGGGAGCCCCATGGCAGACACAAACCTCGTGGCAGAAGCTTTAAGAGAAGGTCTCATACTGTACTGCCTCTCAGCGTAAGGGCTGTTTAGGAGGCTGTCCTGGTTTGACTTGGTGAACAGTTCTTTCTTTTTACTTTCTGTGACCAGAAGGGTGCTTTTCAGAACTAAAATTTAAATTATAAAATCCCCTGAGGGCAATCATCTTTAATAACATATGGTCCAGAGGGATTTTTTTTTTCTGTATCCAAATATTGCTAAAGTTTAAACTTCTTCAAGCACAAGCAAAGAAGAGAGTTAGGCAGGCACTTTGTGCGAGCACGACATGCACATGTACATATAACCATTTCTGGTACCTGAAAGCTGTGAAGTTTTTAGAAGCTGAGATACTTTTACCACTATTCCTAAAATATGACCTTTTAACTGTTCCTGGTTTAGTTAAAATGCTATTTTCCTTTTCATACTGAAACAATGTAAGAAATGACCCTTAGATTTAACTTGATTAATTTGATTATTCATAATTAAAATGTTGTCTGTCACCTTCCATAAGGAAAGTATGTAAATTAACCCAGAGAGTGGGGATGTGCTGGTCATATTGAAACAGATATAATTTATATTATTATTGTGTTATTTCTGAGTTTACTTCTACATTGTCTATATGAGAAATTTTCTTTAGGAATCATAGTATAATAGCATTTTGCTGGATTTTTTTTTTTTTTTTTTTTGCTTTCTTTTCTTCACTGTGTTCCCTTAATCAGGTGTAATAAGCCTGAACTATTCTACTTCTATGTCTGATGAGTTTGTGGTGCCTCTGATGCTGAAACATGATACATCAGAACATGGTTTGTGAAATGTCAATTTTTAATGGTTCTTCATGTCTGCTGGCTATATTCAGATGACTCTGGCCTTAATCACTTTTAAAATATTAGTAACTGTAATGACAAAATTATATTTTCTTAAGCAATAACATTTTGTTTACAGAAGTGTTAATTGCTTTATTTGTTTCTCTTCCCCTCTTCTGTTGACATGGTTTTTTTATTGGTATGAATGATGGACTATAGGTTTTCTAAGGTTCAAACAGACTTTCAAAAAAGACTTTCTAATAGAAATAAATCAGGAGCTCCAGTTATTCACCAGGCAGCACTTTTAGACTTTGAGCAGAAATACCAAATTCTTCTCAACTCTCCCCTGTAGCAGCATTGTTCTCAGACTACCTGTAAAACAAAGGATTTAATTCCTTGCAGGAGATGATGCCTAAAGAAAAATAACTGGAAAAGTACATATGCTATTTCCGTGAAATGTTTCCCAGCCTTTGGCTATGTTCAGGTCAGAGTAAATCATGAGCCTGATGTGATTTGTTTGTTTACTAACTTTCCAGCTGATCTTTCTTTCAAGTTCTTGTTCAGTTTCTCCTTGAATCTATCTACACTTCTTGCACTTAGCATAGATTTTGATACACTGTTCTACTGCTCTGATACCCATTTAGAGAACAACCATTTACTTTTGTTTGGTTTGAATTTGATTCCTGCTGCCTTCATATGATGGCCCATAATTCTTTTAGGAAACCTGACAGTGATTGTTGATCCTTATCCACCTTCTCTGACACTCCTGATTTTGTAGACCTCTATTACATCTGTGTAAGTCACCTCTTGCCCAGGTTGAAGGGTCTTAGCCTGTCCCATTTTTCATATGGAATTGTCTGCTCATATGGGAATTGAGCCTTCCTTTGATAATCCTTGCTACCTTTACCTGAATCTTTTCCAGTTCTAAAATAGCATCCCTCTGTTCCTTACTTTTCTATCCATCTTTTCAGAGTTCTGTTGCCAATTGTTTAGTACACTGTTACGTTTACATTACATAGGTTTTCCATCCTTCAACCTTGCTTGATTTGATCAGCATTGATTTATGTGAGAAGCAGGTGACAGCAATGAAAATGTGATTGTTTAGAAGGTGACATCAAGTGTGTTCACACTGAAAGATTTCCACGGGGCATTTAGTCTCATAGTTGAAAGGGATAACAGAAAAAAAAAAAAGTGTATTTTCTCATAAGAATTAATGTATTTGAGGGGAGATGAATACAGGGACAAGCTTAAATGATTAGATTCTAAACATTTACATATAAAGTGGAAGATGGTGTGGCAGAAGGAAGATCACAACTGAAAGAGAAGATGGCTTTTCACCTTATGGAAGTGGTTACTGTTCCAGAAGATCTCTGCCCCTTAAGACAGGAAAAAATGCAGTGATGATAATTGTTCAGTTCAATAGATGAAGAAGCTGCAAAAAAGGAGCATCTCCTCATGCTGACTATCCTGATTATTCTGCTCCTCTCTATGTACTACACATTGTTTTTATAGGCAGCATTTCTTTAGTCTTTGCAAATATCCCCCACCTCTGCATGAAATCTTAGTATAAAAAGTGGTTTCCCATCTATCAACTTATTAACTTTCACTTTTTTCATAAACATGTTGGGTATGACCGCATATTTCTCTGAGAGGAGGAGGAGGTCAAAATTCATGTGAACCATACTATGGATTTGTGCAACATCATAATGATATTTTGTATTTGTTCATAGACTTACAGCATCAAAGAATGGTTGATGTTCACAGAGACCTCTGGAGATCATCTGGTGGAGTTGTCCTGTTCAAGCATAATCACTTAGAGATGGTTGCTCAGGACAATACCCAGACAGCTTCTGAATATGTCCAAGAATGAAGTCTCCACAGCATCTCAGGGCAACCTGTGCCAGTTATTAGTCTTCTTCACAGCAAAGAAGTGTTTTCTGATGTTCAGAGGAAACCTGAGTTTCAGTTTGTGCCCATTGCTCTGGTCCTGTTGCTGGCCACCACTGTCAAGAGCTTGGCTCTGCTTTCTTTCCACTCTACCTTCAGGTACTTATATACATTGATATGACCCCTTCTAAATCTTTTGTTCTCTAGGCTAGTTCTAGGACTTGTTCCAGTCCTTTCATCATCTTTGTGGCCTTGGACTCTCTCCATTATGTCCATGTCTCTCTCGTACTGGGGAGCCCAGAACTGGACACAAATATTCCACTTGTTGCCTCACCAGCAGTACATGAAAGGGCAACCTACCAATCTGCTGGGAACATTCCTCCTCATGCAGCTCAGGATACCATTTGCTTTCTTTGCTGCAAGGGTACATTTCTGGCTCGTGTTCAACCAGGTGTCCATGAGGACACTGAGGTCCTTCTCTGCCAAGATACTTTCCAGTTTGCTAGACACCAACACATGTTGGTGCATGAGTTTGTTCCTCCCCAGGTGAAGGACTTCGCACTTCCCCTTTTTAAACTTCATGAGGTTCCTGTCAAACCATTTCTACAGTCTGTTGAAGTTTCATTCTCAATGGCAGCACAATTAGCCACTCCTTGCAGTTTTGTGTCATTAGTAAACTTGCTAAGAATACACTGATCCATCACCCAGATAATTAATGAAGATGTTAAACAGGACTTGGCCTAGTACCCAAAGTACACTGCTAGTTATTGGCCTATAACTAGATTTTATGCTGCTGATCACCCCACTCTGGGTCTGGGGGAGTGGTCAGTCATCCATTCAGGCAATTTTCAATCCACCTTGCTGTCTGCTTATTAAGCCCATTCTTCAACAGATTCTCTGTGAGTATCTTATGGGAGAAAGTGTCAAAGACCCTAGTGAAGTAACGGCAGATATTATCCATTGCTCTCTTCTCGTCTGCAAACCCAATCATTTTGTCAGGGTAGTTTATCAAAATGGTCAAGCATTACTTCCCTTTGGTGAATCCACAATGATTATGGCTCATGACATTTTTATCCTGAAGTGTTTTTTATTTTTTTTCAAATTGTAATATTTGTTAAGGTTTTTTTGGTTGCTACTGAGCACTGAGATAATGTTTTCAAGGAGTCACTTAGAACATCATCCTTTGGGCAAGGACTATTGAGAAACTATTGAAAACTCAAGCTGCTTAAGTCAGCTGGGTATATACAACTGGACGTGGACTTTACAGAGAATATGTTGGATCTCCCCCAGCAGACTATATTTATTTAAGTGTTCACTAATTCCATCTTAGGATTTATGAAAAACTGCTCTCAATGTCCTTGTTCTCAGTGAGTTAACACAGGCTGCCACTCACCATCCTGGGCACTCCAGTTGCCCAAACCTGCCCTGCTTCCTGGCTGGGGGCAGTAGGACAGACCTGGCTGTTGAGGCTCCTGCCCTGTTTCTTTGGATGCCTGGCCCCAGGGAGTTGCTGACCCTTGCTGAGCCACTACAGAACTCTTCTTGCTGATTCTACAGGCATCTCTGGAGGACTTTTTTACTGCTATGGCTTTAGATTAAAGTTTTATTGTTATTTTTTATTCTTTTTACTGTTTTCTTCTCAAACTCTTTCTTGGCCCTCATAGCAGTACTTTTTACGTCTAAACTGTCAAAATTTATGAGGCTTTTCATTTTCTTTGTTTATGTACAACAACATTTTGAAAAATACTTTCTGGTTTCTAAAAATATCTTTTGCTTTGCTGAATAGCCATCCTGGTTTTATTTTTTCCTTTTCCAAATACTTTTTAGTAGATGATATGCAATGTTGCTGTGTTTGCTGCAGAAATTTCCATGTTGCTGGGAAGAGTTTAATTCTCTTAGGTACCTCTTCTGGTTGCAGACAAGACTTTCCTCATTTTTACACAGCTTTCTTTTCTGAAGTAAAGCACAGTGGTAGTACCTTGTTTGGCCATTGTTGGTCCTGTTGTGATGTTGAAACTATAGATATATATTCAATTTTTGTGCAGTGGTGCTGATATAAGATTTTGTAAGCTTTGCCCTGCAAGATTTTTATTTGCATGCTGCACATTACTGACTAACAAGATTATTGCAGCTTTGAGTTGTTTCTGTAATTCTTTGAGGAAATATGCTAGTTTGAATCCCCTTAGGTTGAAAAGAAACTGAACTAAACAACTCCAGAGTATGGATGAAATTCCTAACAATCAAGCTGCTGTATAAAGATGTGTAGCAATTCTCTCCCTATAAAATGAAATGAATGAGCTTTATTGCATCCTTTCAAAAAAAAAAAAAAAAAGAATGTGGACATTTCTCCCAGGAAAGCACTGTGGGTGGAGTGTATCTGGGGAAAAAGATACTTTTGTGAGGCCCTAACCTAGCATCGAAAGTGTGAAAGGTTATCGTTTTTCATTTGTGTGTTCATTGTTTCCTCAAGGTTCGCTTTGAGCGTCTTCTTGCTTGTTGCATTGGGTACTTCAAATAGTCTTACAAATAGCTACTTAAATAGCCAATAGCCACTTTAAATAGCCACTCCTACTTTTTCCAGGACACTGAAGAGTCAAGGATACCTAAAAATCAGGCAATTTTGCATATGAGTTTTAAATGTTGTCTTATAGTGTTTAGATTCTAACTTTAAACTCCAGTTTAGCCAAGAAATAATTGAAAGATATTCGTGTTCCCCATGCAAACATTACTAAGCTCCATTAAGAACATTTTAGACAAGTTCTCACACTCAGATGTTTTAATTTATGGAATGTGACTGCTATAACATTTGAATTAGAATGATGACAGTAAGTACTTTTTACCTTTACATTCCTGAATGTTGTGATGTATTTGGCATTGCTAATGGCATCAGTCAAATAGAAAATGGGTTTCTAGGATCTCAGAAATTAATACTAGGCCATATAAACTGTCTTTGATTTCCTGTCAAAGATTCAGTCATAATATTTAAGGGAAATCTAGATCATCAACAACACAGGGAAGGTTTAGGCTGGACATTAGGAAGTATTGCTTTACCAAGAGGGTGGTCAAAGAGTGAAACAAGCTTACTAGAGAGGTGATTGATGCCCCAAGCCTGTCAGTGTCCAAGAGTCATTTGGACAATGCCCTTAACAACATATTTTAATTTTTGTTCAGCCCTGAGTGGTCAAGCATTTGGACTAGATGATCACTGTAGGTCCCTTCCAAGTGAAACCTATTCTATTCTAGTCTAGTCTAGTCTAGTCTAGTCTAGTCTATTTACCTAAAAGCAACAAAGCTCTTTTTCCTACACCCTGCATTCCTGACTATGAAATACAGAATTAAAATATGAAAGGAATTCCTAACATTAAGGAGTCTGACAGAAAGAGGACAATTTAAAGGCTTCTGAAGTGTGTTCTAATTATTAGGTCCCTGAAGTTATTTACTGTAGTTTACTGTACACCAAAGTTTAGATAAGGCTATGACTGAGGATAGAATCTGCTATAAAAAGTTTAATGGCTTTTGGATTTCAGGAGGTTCAGCAGAGCAATATCTATTTACTTATACTGTGGTTTTCCTCAGTGGCTTATTTCAGTCCAGTCAACACCATAAAAATTCACACCTTTCACAATCTATTTGTGCCTTTGTTTATTGATGTCTTCCTCTCTTCCAATCCTCTTGTTTTTATATTTTCATCTAAGCAAAAGTTTTTCGGAAGCAGTTATTGGATACAGTGATCTGAACTGTGAAATAAAATTTTATCTTCCTTTGGTTTATGCTGAAGTATTTGTTTATTTTGAATTCTAAAATCTATAAAATTGCACTGTTTAATTCAAAATATATTAATGACTTCTGTTTCAAAGATCAGGACAGAAATGTTTTTAATTAACTGAGTACATTTCTTTGCAACTAAAGTAGTCCATCTTCTGTCTGAATAACATCTCTACTGTTAAATACTGCACTCTGAAACACTTCACAAAGAGAGAAGGATAGACTCCTCTGCTCTCGATATGTTTAATAATCTGAAGTATTCTCAACCTGTAAATAAAATAGTGGTTGAAATGGAGAGAAACAGAACACAACATTTACTAAATATTATCCCTTTAGGAACAGTGAAAGCGAAATGCAGAGAATTTGAAGGCAATGCTACAAACCACTTCACTCCTGTGAAGTCAGCATCACAATTATGTCTGGAAAGCATACTGCTCTGCCTCTTCAGTGTTCGGTCCATTGACTTCTTCTGTCAGGAATGGTAAATCCCTGCTCTTTCCTTCTGGTTATGAAGCACTTCATAAGACATCAGAATTCCCTGAAATGACTACCCAGGGAAAAAATTGCTCTGATAATAATTTCAGTTTTGTTTCATCAAGGCTAGCCTTTGAATAAGATCAGTCACAGACTCATAGAATGGTTTGGATTGGAAGGAACTTTAAAGGTTATCTAGTTCCATCCCCCATATCTATATTTGTGCTAATTAGAATTCCCTATCTGACCAGTCACACCCGCACCACCTGGGCTGGGACCGACACCCCCTCGCCAGCTACACAGTCAGACCAGGTTTCCTTATTGGCTTGACCCCAGGTTGCCCGTAGCAGAGTCTCAGACATCTCAATCCTTAAATAATTTAATCATGGTGCAATAACAAAATAACAGCTCCAACTGGGTGCCTCCCAGGAGGGACCCCCGACAAAAGCAACCCTGTGGTTTTATACCTTCACATTCTAAGAGTGGCAAAGTCTGAAGTCCTCGGCTCCTGCTGTGTGTCTGAGTGTCTGGTCACCTAGCTGGGCCACAGGTCCAGGAGGACCTTTGTCATGCAGAGAGTCAGCAGTTCATGGCCTCTTGCCTCAGGCTCCCACCACCCAGAGATCAATCTGCAGCTGGCCTTGCAGCTCGTTTGAATCATGATTTCTTGGGTCTATTTTTATTATGCTACTCAAAAGCGCATCGTGTTTCAAGAGTTGTCTTTTACAATACTGTGCTGTTGCTTCTAATCCTCGTCTTATGACTTGTTGACAAAGTCAGTTCTCCTTGAAGGAGGAAGAAGTGCTTTGAGTGAGATTCTCAACACAGCACGTGGTCTCCAGTTGCAGGGAGGTCTGGGCAATATGGGGCCCCACATCAACAAATCAATTAGCAGAGCTGCTCCACAGACAGTACCTGACCACTGAGACTATAGCATTTGTAACAGATTCAATGATCTTTATGCCCTTAGTTTATTAATAACAAGAATATTCTTCGTCTGTCTTCTCTCAAATGAATAGTCCTTTTGGTAGCTTGCCTTATTATAACTCGAACCAGCAAAGCCCTCTTTCAACTGACAAAATTGCTTGATAGCACCTACAGTATAGTCCGTTATCAAGGAGTGAACATGTCAACACTAGAAAAACCCTAGAGGAGAGGAAATTTAACACCTGAGCCTTTCAAGGGATTCAGGCCATCCAAACAGATCTCTGAATATCTATTGAATGGCCATCTTGTTCACTTCATTCTTTATGTTAAGGAGCTCCTACCAAATAGATCACTTCTCTAACAATATAAATTTTCTTTCTTTGACTATAATATTTCAAAATTGTTAGATGTGTTCAAGAGCAATGGATTCTGAAAGGAAGAAGAATGAAGACAGAATTTAGCAATAGCTGGCCCATGGCTGAAGTTTGCTTGTGCAGGAGAAAGAAATGTCTCTGAATGTCCCCCTTCATAGTGCTCTCTTGAATTCACTGAAGTACAAAGTCATACAACATACCTGTAAAAATCAAAATAAAAATACAAAATGACTACACAGTATGCAAAGTAAAATACACTGGGCACACTTTTAAATATCAACTAAGAAATGCAAAGTATTCCAATCTAATAATACTAAATTGATGATTAAGCAAAGGTGAAATAGATGGTTCCAAATGTAAAAAAATAACAGTAATTAATTTGCATGTTTTCCAGTCCAATCTCTCAAATATATTTGCATTACCACTATGTCATTTCCTTCACTGTAACAGTGTAAAGACATTAAAAAATTCTGTGAGAATGTGTAATAAGAATTTGTATTCTTATAAACATAGATTAAAATTTAGCTGGAAGACAGCTGAAATTTAATAATCTAGCGATGGAAATCTTGCACAGCACAGGCAGGAAAAGTGGCTGACGAGGAAGAGAGGGTATGTTGCCTGCAGAAAGGAATGACATGAGCAGCTGAGCTACTACCATCAAGATGGCTTTGAGCACAGTGAAAATATACAAGAAACGTATAATCAGAGAAAAGAACTATAATTTTCCAGAGCAAGATGGGGACTATTTAACAAGACAAAAGAGCACTCTATTTCAGTGCTTGGCATAGACATTTGTGCACAGACATTACCTCCTTGGGAGAGGGGTCGTCCTGCCAGATTGCTCCTGATGGTTGGGGAAAGGAAGGAACCATCCTGTGAAAGAGCAAACTTGCAGTCCCCATGCCACTACATCGCAGCTTTGGGGAATGCCCACACCCATTGCTTGTCTCCTTCTCATTCCCACAGTCCCTTCCCTCAGAAGCAGAAAGATCCTCCCATCGAGTCAGCACGAGGTCTCATTTTCTCCTTCTTGGGCAGATCATTTGATCCTTGCCTATGCTGCTAAGATATAAGCAACCCTGACAAGACTCCTGGCCTTGGAAATACCATGCCTGACCCACCTTCCTACTGGCCACCTACTTTTGCTCTTTTTCCCTCTGGCATCTTCCATGCTACCTGAAAAGGTAAAGACATTTTGCTTCCTGCAGTGTGAAAATATGTATATATGATGATTTCAAGGAAGTCAGTGTGATTATGTAGAAGTTTCTTCTAGATTTTCCTCCAGACACATCTAAGAGTACCATTAAGTTTGCTATGTTCCATCCTGTGGTGGGATGGGTTGTCAGCTTAGTTCTGATGCTTTTCTCTTAACAGGACCAAAAAGGAGCTTAAAATGGTCTTGTGGGTTTTAGTAGACAGTAAAGGATCAGAAATGCATTCAGAATGACAGACCTTTTAGAATAGGCCAGAGCACACATTGAAGAACATTTCCAACACTGACCCTGACTACCACAATAGAGCTAGAACTATAAGGCAATTAATGTTTATGGAAAATATTACCACATCAAAGCTCTTTGCCTCTATATAGTAGCTCCTAATGAAAATGAGGAATTATTGCTAATAGCTAGCAACTTGTAATGTTATTGCCAAAGAAAGGGATGAAAGATGAGGAAAAAAGTGCAACAACAGAGGTGCTCTAGGAATGATTTTAGATGAGAAAAATTAATTCTTTTTCATACTGAGTTAATTTTCAGCTAGCCAATTGCAGTAAATTTTCAGACAGCAAGTTAGTTATAGGACTCTGAAAATGCACAGTGGAAAAAACAGATATATGTAGTGGTCCTGTACAACAACATTTTTGGCTGTGAAAGGGGAGGAATGCAGACTGAAGGGAATGGAAGCTTGAATAAAGTCAATCCAAATTTCAACAGCTCATGAGCTTGTCCTGTAACACATCATTCTACAAACAAACATTTCTCATCCTATTTAAAAAGTAAAGCATACCTGTGGATGTAAACTAGTATTTTCTGTTTTGCTGTTTGAGTAAACAAAAATGAACAAGGTGGTCTCTGGTGTGACTCTTGTAATGCAGTGAATTTTGAACTGTCTTTCCAGTTTTTCAGTCTGTAGCCAACAATTTACATGTTCAAATTGTGACCTCTGTTTTTGCTTTGACAATATTATACATTTCTTCTCTCAAGGTTTGTTACTATCACTCTTTCTTAATACTAGCTGGAGTGACTGTTATATAATATTCCAGTTTCTCAAATTCACTGTGTGTCAGCTAGTCCTTCTGTCTTCTTCTTTTCATGCTTGGCAGAAGGAAAAAAGATTCTTGATTAACTGTAGTCCAAGTTTCTTATGAACACATTGTTTTTTTTTGCTTTTCTCCACTTTATAGTAACACCTAATTTTTTTTTTTTTTTGTCAAATTACATGCCAAGGAATATGTAATTAAGTCTAGATGCTAGAGATAAAATTCAACACTAGTGTGACTGCATAATGCTGTCATTTTTCATTCCTTACTCTGGTATAAGAAGTAGATTGTTCCCCATAAATATATCTAAATCTACAAAAATCTGTTGGAATAACTTGGCTAGTCACAATACACTTCCGTATTTATTTAATGTTCTCTGTGCTAAAGTGAGTTTTACAAACACAATCTTTGGAAGGCCCAGATGACTCAGACTGGCAAAAGGTGTATTGAATTGATCTGTCACAAAAATGAAACATCCAGTACTGTGTGCACAGTGCACTACAAATAGCTGGCTCCAAAAAATAACCATTAGGTCTTCAGTTAGCAGACTGTTCTTTATGCATCCGTTCCTGTCTTTTCATATGTCACTATTGCTTTTTATGTGAATGGCAGTGATTGAAATGGGGAAACAGAAGGATAAGTGCAATATGAAAAGCTTGAGTGATAATAATTTTGAAGAGAAAGGATATCAATATGCTATATTCTGCCATCTTCTCATACAGAATTAAAAAGTGTCCTAACATTTTAGAATGAGGGGCAGAGGTTAGTTTCTGGTAGACCCAGCTTTCTCTTCTCTACTGCCTCTTTGAGTCCCCCAACTATCAGTCACCTCCAGAATCATTCTACCTTTGTTCCACCTGGCCCTTACTCATCAGTTACCTGCAATATCCTTGAACCACTAAGTGTGCCAATAAACCACATTTTCCTTCACTGAAATTTTCTCCTGTGTCCTGAATCTAACCCATGCCCACCTTAAGCCTGAAGACTTTCATTGACATACCCAGCATTGAAAGATGTTTTATTCCTTCTGTGAAACCTTTCCTTCTGCACTACAATCACTCTGTGACCTGCCTGTGTCAGACAGCCATCTATCTGGCTTTCCTAGAGGAGGCTGAAAATCTCTTCTCTCCCTCAGGTTATACTCTCTGCTTAATTCATTGTCACTGTATTTATTGCAAGGTCAGAAACAGCAGCAACAACCTGGAAAAGACTGCAACTTGCAGGGAACTCAATATTCAGCTTCTCTGGGATTAATGAAGAGAGTTCCACAGAAACTATCTTCTTCTTGCCGCTGTCTACCTGTCTTGTAGAAATGTGTGGAAGCACTGAAATATTCTGACATTTGTGTGGCAAAATCACACCAAAACCCTTGCCGGCACAGGTGATCCATCAGTCATATTGCCTTGCACTTGAAGTGCACCTGACATAACAGGGTTTTGAATAATGCTGAAACTCTCTTACTCCTTGTGCCAGGAACAGTCCTTCCATTTAATTGCTCGTGACCATATCAAAGCATCTAATTTTTTTTTTTTTTAATCTGGTGAACTTTTTTTTTTAATTATTTTTCTTGCTTTTTTTCCCCTCAATATTTTCAATAGGTATGCAAATGTAAAGTCTGGGGCATGATGTAAAGCAAATTTTCCGCCATTAAATTAAAAAATACAGATGAGCAATCAGAATATGGGCAAATGTAATTAAAATTAAAATGTGGCCTTTAGATTTCTGTTCTTTTCTTATCAAGAAAGTCAAGAAATTAATTTTATTCTGCAAGGTAGCTATTGGTCCAAAGGAATTTTTAATGCAATATAAAGTCTACTGAATTTAATCCTATAAGCTTTCCTATTTGGTTAGAAGGGCATAGTTTCATGGTCAGAATTATTTCAGGATGGCTGTTATTCTTCCAGAACTACGTGTTTAATGTGTTCTTGCACTTGTAAGAACACATTTCTTAGTATTCACAGTTTTGTAGCTCATGCTCTGTTACACAATACATATTCAAGTGTTAGCTTAAGACCTGACTCTATTTACCATAATTTCTTGACTTGACTTTAAATCCTGTTTCCAAATACAATGTTTGCCTATCTCACTTCTTGTTCTGATCATCTGTCAGCCTTGATTCCTCATTCACCCTGACAGTTATTCATGTGAGTAGCTTCACTGGCACCAGTGTAAGAGCACACAAATTGCAAAATACTGAATGTTTTTATGGAGTCATATTCTTAAAAAAAAAAAAAGAAGAAAAAAAAAAAGGTCTTTTTCTATCTTACATGATTCCACATAGAATATAATTGAGAGGAAAGTGCTGAAGGTGAACAGCATTCTTCACTCATTGCACCCAAACCTATTGTGCTCTCATCATTATGTTTAAGCCTTTGTGTTATGTTGTAGAACTTTGGCATTATTGAAATCACATGGCCACAGGAAGACAGTTCTCTTTTTTTTAAAGCATCCCTGGATTGTGGGAGATACTTCCATTTTGGTCTGGAATTTAACCAAAAACTATTCCTAGTAAATACTATTGTTACCTATTCTATCAAGCTAAAAGTATTCCACACTGAAGGTTGCAGATGGGAATCCATCCATACACAAAAAAACCCCATCCCCATTTGACGTATTTGGTTTTTTTAAGAGGAATATAGAGAGTATTTCCTACTACCAGTTTTTTTCATGGTTCATTTATAAAGTTCCACAGGAAAAGCTGGAAATTCTCCATTGTCTGAATAAGGAATCAGCGGCTGCCATTTTTCTGTCACTTAAGGTGCACATCATCAAACTTCTATCTTGACTGGTGTTAATTTTCGGTACCAAAAAATAAGGGAACTAGTTTTCAAACAGTATGTTATTACTTCTCAATCACAACTCATCCGTGAATGTGAAGGGCATTTTTTTTGGTCCATATTAAAAAATGAGCATTCATAGAGGTTATTCTGATTTCTTTTCCCTTGAATTGATTTATCAATTTTAGTTCATGTGCTTTCTCACTGATAGATTCTCTGCTGTGATGGTTCTGGTTTACTTTCCATTACAGTATATCTTGTTATCTAGTTGAAAGTTTACTAAAAGCTTGACTTTGAGATTAGTTCTAGTGTGGTATTCATTGAACACATTTAATCTTCTAAATTATCTGATATTGATATTGATATTGATCTGATATTGATCTGTAGAAGGAGAAGCTTATGTCTTTTGATGGAGATTTATTTAGTTAGTTTAAATTGATTATGACCCTCATCCTATCATATTGTTGACCAATTTTCCCTCCTACTTTAAGGGACAGTACATCATCTTGATAATTTTTGCATTAAGCTTCAAAATAAACTTTGCCCTTGCAAAGCACTGCTTCTTGCTAGTATAGAAATTTTTATATAAACTCCCATATATATTAACTGCCTCTTGTTTATAGACAAAGGTTTGGTGTTGTTTTCAAAACGTGCTACATATCTTTTGAAAAATATTTACCTACCATGAGCCCCTTCACTTTGCACACAGGAACAATGTGTTTGCTTCTAGTCGAAAAACACAAGGGGGCAGTTTAGTATAACAAACCAACATTAGTGTAGTAACAGATACCGAAAAGTTCCCTTTCAGAAAAGTAGCTTTCTTAATCTTCAAATTAGGGTTGCATAGATGCAGAGATTACCCTTAGCACTCAGAGACTTCTGGGCCAGACTTACAGAGAAGAACTATAATAACACAGAATGTTCTTTAATATTGAATAGTCAGTGAAGGGAAAAGAGGGAAGAAACAGTTCATACCAGCTGGGTGTGTTGGAAGGAATTTTCTCAAAGACATTTTACTTTAGTTCAAGAATTTACATGCATCAATTACCAGAATGGATTAGACTATGTTTCAGTTCATAGTTTTAATGTGATAAACATTAGTGCAGCCAGCTGGACCATACCTCTGGGATAGAGTTTATAAACTGGATTTGTTTATAATTTACCTTGTTTCCTGTAGAGAGTCTAAACCAAGCTTTTGTAACACAGACTAAACTGCTCTACTGAAGGAATATTAGGAATAAGGGCTGTGCAAAGAATGACTTGATGTTCCAGTTGAAACTTTCATCTTGCCATGAGTACAATCCAAACAGCTTCTCCTTTTCTATGGAAAGCTCTGAACATTCTTTTTGTTACGTCTTCTAACTGCTTTACTGCTATACAATATCATTTCCCATAATGCTATTTGGCCAGGAGCAGTCCAGAATGGTTCACAATTCAGTGAAAGTTGCAGATAGCTTGCAGTGTGTCTCTTCTTCCTGTTAATTTCAAGTGTACAAGAAAGGTAAAACATAAAGGAAGGCAGAGTTTTCTTCATGATAGGGTGATTCTTGGGAAATTGAGATAGGAGATAGGAAATTTAACATTGCAAAGTATGTCCCCAGGCTTGCCTTATATCCATCTAACCCTCCAGTGTGTTGGGAGAATTAAAGGAAACAAGAATGCCAGGAAGAGTTTGGACTGACGTGATCAATATTCATTTTAGCATCTCCTGTTGCAGTACTTTAGATTCAGGTGCCTATAGCACTACAGGAGAACCTGCAGAACTTTTGTGCCCCCAGGCCAGGTTGGCTTCAAATATGTGGTCTCACTGTGAATGCTTCAGTTGAACCACTCTGTACTGCCAGCCGCTGGTCAGAAGTTGTGGCAGAGGCAGTTTGTAGCCTGAATTCTTCGGCTGCTTAATGGGTGGTTCTTGCACAGTGGGAAGAAAAATCCTTAACTAACTTCAGGCATGATTGTGCCCTATCAAATTAGGAGGATGGCTAAAGGGGAAAATTTGACTGTTACACTCTTTTCTATGATCTGAGAAATGGTTGGATTACACTTCTGCAGCAGGAAGCTTCTCCTCCATTTTGGGAAGGGTGTTTAAATGCATTGGGTTCTGCATGAGGCAGTGAAGTTGATAGTACCTAAAGGTTCTGCTTGAACCCATCACAGTGTGACTGCATCACCTTGACCATTTTCTGCAGTTCCCTGATACCCTTTAGAACTACTTAGAAGAGAAAACACTTTTAAAATCTAACCATGGGATTTTTACTGAGTAGATTTTTTGTTGATTATAGAATGCATGGAGCACTGTACACATATGCACAGTGGACCACTCTTGTTCTTAAAACTTTTAATATATCAGATGTGGCACTAGATTGAATAAAACCATGATTCTTTCCTCACAGTTCTGCAGTCTAGGTTTCTGACTGATGATTTAGTCAAGGACTCATTTAAACATGATCTGTGCTGCAATGTCACAATTGCACAACAAAAGCTCTTAAAATAAACGTTCAGGTTGGCATTAGATGCAGATTAGATTAAAATAGTCATCAGTAATATATAGGCATATGGCTTCCACGCACTGTGAACTTCTCTCAAATTTAATGGTCATGAGGTCCTCAGTCTCTTATATTCATTTCCTGATTCATCTAATCAGCTTTTCCTTTTGGAAAGGAACTGTCTCTGTATGCTGTCTTGCAAAACAGGCTAAGTATCTGTCAAATAAATGAATCAAACAAAACTATAGAGAACACAATATCCTGGAACAGCTGGTAATTGTTGTCAATTACAGGGTACTTTCACTGCACTTGGATTATTTTATTTTATACCTAAGAATGGGAGGCATATTAAAAAGGTTCAGTATGTCAGTGTTTGCATTTCTTTCGAAGCATAAAGTTCTCTTCAGATTTGCTACCACCTGCTCACAACTTATTCCGTCTCTGACACTTGAGCAATTGTTATAAACCATTTCCATCTGTGATTTACTTTGTGTTTCCTATTGCAGGTGACACTTAATGTATCTTGTCTGCTGGTATAAAATTTAAAAAAAATGGTCTGAAAATGAAAAGAACAAACACTTGCAAAGACAGGAATAGGAAAAACCCCACCTTTTATGTTTTCAAAATTCATGTGCTTTGAAAACCTCTCTATCCACAATCTAATCCGTGTTAGGATGCTTTCTTTTCGAAAAAACTTCTTTTCAAAAAAAAAAAAAGTTAGGATAGGCTAACACCACCTAAGAATTTATGCTTCAATGGTTATTTCCTTCAGCTACAAAAGTGATGTAGTATAGACAGAAAGCAAAGATATGGTGTTGCAGATTTCCACAGACTTTCTAAGCTTATTCTGCATTTTACTTCAGACCTCTTCCATCTGAAATCTACTGACATCAGAAGAGTTATATCTCTTTTCACCTAAGATGAACAGCAGAACCTTAAACTAATAAAACTTGATCACCATTGGAAGGACAAAGAAATAACAAGCAAGGCCAGGGTAAATTTAATTCTAAAGACATCTGTAGACTAGAACTTTGCATCTGGAAGTGGTATGGGTCAGGGGGTCATACACTCAGCTCAAAGAAAGGAGAAAATAGTGAACAACCACATTATGTGTGAGAAAAATGGCATGCTTTTTCTAAATTTAATGCCTACCATAAAATATGCAAGTGTCATCTTCATTTCTAAATGCGCTGTCTTTGACAGTGGATGAAATATCTATGCAACTGTTACACTTTCCAAATGTCCACAGTTTGGTAATGTTAAGAATTATTTTCACCTGTCCTTCATCTAAGTAATTAGGTGCATTTTCTAGAGCAAAGGAAATTTTTTTATTTCACTCTGACAGCTTCAAATGTTCATAAAAAAGGTATAGCTTGCTTGGAAGGTAAAAAATAACATAGGTATTTTTCCCAGGAGTGCCAAGGCAGTGGAAGGATTAAAAAAGGTTTATTTCAGATGCAAGAACCACTTCTTAACGATGCTGTGGCACACTGGGTCCCCAGGGGAAAAGACAATGCCCCGCCTTCTCCCAGGCTTTTTGTATCTTCTGTCTCTCCTCCACCCCCCTCTCTGGGCCGAGGAGGCCTCGTGTTATCTCTCTGCATACCAGGGAAGTAGCTTGTTCACAGCTTCTCGCTGCAAGTTTCTCTGAAATGCAGAAGGAAGTAAAAAAAAAACATCCATCTAATCCGTTTGAGAAGGTATTTTACAGTCTTCCTAAGCAAAATCGAGTTCTATCTTTCCATCACAAATTCTTCCAAAATTGTACCTATCCCTACATTGCTCATAGCCAGGTACGTCAATAATCACTGTAGTTTAAATCAGTGATAGGCAACCTTAGGCTAGGACAGCAAAAACACAGAAGCTGCCATTTTGACAGATAATGTGTGGTGAAAACACAGTTTCAGGTGGTGATGACACAGGAAGTGTCTGGTGTACCTGCAGATGCTGTAAGTATACATTGGAATTGTTTGTCTATACTGATTCACAATATCATATTTATTTTTTTAGGTGCTTCCATGTTTAAGCACCTAGTTCAATCAAAATCTTATAAAGAATATTTTTTTGGTGAAAATTCTTTAGCTCTGTACACCTTGAAATGGCTTTTTAATCTACTTGAACATTCTGCAGCTGGCAATGAGTTAGTATTTAGGAACAAATATATAATTTGCGGCCTTGCTAAATTCATGCTGTCCTTCTTAAGTCACTTTTTTCTTCTTTATTCCTTTATCTATTTATATATTACAGATGATTTTAGATTATTACGTAGATTATTGCAGATTAGATTAACAAATGGGAAATCGTGGTTTAGTTCTGTTTTTGTGAGGGAGACTGATTAAGCATTTTTGCAAGACAAATGTCAAAGGAAAGTCTGTGGAAAAGGCTGGTGAAGAAATAAAAAGACTATACACATAACTCACTAGATATAAAGTGTCTTTTTGTGCTAGGACTTAATCCTACTAGATACTGCTGGGCAATTCCCACAGACATTGAAAGGAATTTAGTGTGTTGAAAATGTCACAGTAGGTCCAAAACATCTGTTTAGCTTCTGCCCTAACTTTCAGTTTTCAGTGACATGCTTAGTTTTAATATTTGCTCATAATTTCATCCCTTCCCTCTCAGATTTTCAACATTCCTCTATCTAAAGCCTCAGTCATATTGTGATAGTCCCTCAGTTTGATGAATAAGTCCATAACTGCCACCCAAACATGCAGCAATAAATAAAACTGCCCAAATTCCTTCACAGGAGTGCATCTCTGGAATGCAGAATGTTCTCCTGGTATTGTCCAGATGTCCTCCAAACAAGATAAAATTTGCTGTGCAACCTTCCATGTCTTGTATATACCATTATGTCTTCGGCAGTTTGTGCTCTCAGTGGTTTTCTTTAATACCTTTTGTCAACATTCATACACAAGAAGAGTGAAAATGAGAAACTCTTTCCACTTAAGTTTGCACACTCCTGCTCTATTTCTTTTTTTATGATTTGGTAGGTAAAAATAATTCTGGAAACAAAGCATTCAAAAGCTGCATTTATTCCAGTTTCTGTTTCATTTCATAACAATGTCAGAACAGCACACATGCATTCTATAATTGAATTTTTTTTCTTCCCCCTACCTTTATTCAGTACCTTTGTGCTATGTATTTTGCAAATGGCTTTAAAGAAGTGAATTACTTTCTTTGGAGCTTTAGCCTCATAAACCATGGCAATTTTTCTTTAATTTTTGAAGTGTTTATGTAGGAGGTGGAGCAAGGCTGTTTTCCCTGAGTAGATTTCCATCATTATTTAAAAATTATAGTGGAGATCATTACACCTTTGAGATATCCAAAACAAGTAGCTACTCAGACATTGGAATGACAAAGTTATGGTGCTCTAGCTTGGATGCAACTAAAGAGCCATAAAACATGGTAGAAAAGAGCTGCTTTAGACAGAACATTTGTACACAGTTCTAACAGAATGAAGGGAGCTTAAAGGACTTCTTGAGAAATGGAAGAAAAATTAGACCCCAACATCAATTATTTACTCCTTGCCATTAACAAAGATACTTCATTAATTCAGTGTGGTGGAAATCAAAGCATATGATGCACTTTAACTTTGTCTCATGTAAGACCCTATGGCTGTGCCGCATCATTCCAATTTGCAACAACCTTGTAAGACATTAGTTGTAAACAGGTAACTTCCAGATAAGCAGTAACAAACAGCTGAGATTTCTTAGTTCCGGTTACATCTGCAGGTCTGTCTACATCACATTCTGTCATTATTTCCATTTTGCATTAGTATAAGTCAGAATATTGATGATTTACACAGGACATCAGACATCACTCTTGTGAAGAAGGTGTTTGAACAACTGACGGACTTTATCCAAATAAGTAGGAAATGATGTCCTATCTTTATCAATGCCTTAAAGCTACAATACTGTAAATTAGTCACTCATCTCTTCCATTGTTAATTCATGGACAAAATGAAGTACAGTTAAAACGGGTATATAAAACTCAAAAATTATCATAATTTAACAGGTCGGTGGACCCCATAATTTGATATCCACTTTCCAGCAACTATCTGTGTTTAGAGGAAATGATAACTGTAGTCAGATCCACATGTTGATTACTGTGAAGTAACACACTGTAGGATTTTTTTTATAAAATACATTAAGCAAAGATTGGCTTCAAATCTGAAACATTGGATTTGAAATCTGTATTTTTCAGGCCTATGGAATTCAGCTGAAAGGGTTGGCTTAGTGAATTTAAAAAGATCTATTTAATCTGTTTCCAATGGTGTCTCTTCCCAGCTAAAAAATCTGTAACTGTGTAAAGCTGTTTAGGTCAGTAACCCTTACTGGTGTGAGCTGGGAATTTAAAAACCCCGAGGACAGGTGGATTTATCTGCTAAACAGCACTGTCTCCTGTCTCCCTAGCAGACCATCCACTACAGAAATCCTGGAAACACTTGTGTAAGTTTAGGAAAAGCTAAATGCAGCCATGATGTGGAGCAGGAAGGAGTTTTCAAACCATAAAGACATGACTCTGTTGTGACAGGTGAAATCAAGCTCTGCCTATGCTGTACTTAGGGAAGACTGCAAGCGCCTTTAGTCATGCTAGCAGAAATCCATTCCAGATACAAATTTCCAGTTTGGAAGATCCAGTTTGACTTTTCTGAGCTATTCAAAATGTCTGTAAGCAAACCGTCTTAGAGGACTGTTCTTCAGGACTCTGCAGTTATAATAATTAGATTTTCTTCAGCATAGTGCTTAATAATGCGCGATAATGCTTGATTGAATACATTTTTCTGAGTTTCCCAGTTGTGAGATTAATTGCTCTCTAGGTTCTTATCACATTAATTTAGTTAGGCCTTTTGAAGTCACAGGAAGAAGGTATTAGGAAAGATCAAAAGACCTCTGAAAAAATCAATTAATGTGTTTAGCACATCAAATTTTGTTGCACAGTCGTGTTATTTTCTATTTAGTTTTAGAAATGTATCTGAAATGACTGTGAGTTTTCAGAGTTCAGAGTTTAATTTCAGATTTGAGACTAGGAGTCTCTCCCCACAGTTGAGAGAGAGAAGGAAAAGAGAAGATTAATTAGTCCACCTGTGCTCTGTATACCTTCTTGTAAATGCAAATCTCTTTCCACTGACCCAATGTCACTTAATTCTTAACTTAAACCCCTAAATCAAGAACCTAAAAGTTAGTTAGGGTAGATCTTCTTTCCTTTATTTGGCATGTGCCAAACACCTTCCCTGTTACAAAAACAGATTTAATCTGGTCTTTATCAAAGAAAATTCTTGCTGATATTCCATTAAGTATCATAAATAGGAGACATTAATCTTTTTCAGAAATGTCGTTGTTCTAATTATTATTAAATAATACTCTTGGGGTAGTTTTCTTCATCCTGATTATGGAACAAATCTCTTATTCATACACAGTGTTGAAGATACATTTATGACAGAATTTTCTTTCAAATAAGAATGAGAATGCAGTTCTTACAAACTACCTAAACCCAGAATGGGTATGGTTGGAAGGGACCACAGAGGGTCATCCACTCCAAGCTCCCTGCTTAAGCAGGGTCATCCCAGAGCACATTGCACAGGATTGTGTCCAGACAGTTCTTGAATATCTCCAGTGAGGGAAACTCCACAACCTCTCTGTGCAATCTGCTCCAGTGCTCAGTCACTTGAACAGTAAAGAAGTTCTTCCTCATGTTCAGGTGGAAATTACTGTGCATCAGTTTCTGCTCATTACCTCTCGTCCTATTGCTTGGCACCACCAAGAAGAGCCTGGCTCCACCCTGTTGGCACCCTCCCTTCAGTTATTTATAGACATCACTCCTCCTCAGCACTCCTTAAAAACAAGGGAGTCTTCTCAAAATGCAAAGCTGATAAAGTTCACCCTCCACCCAGGCAGGATATAACTCTTAACAAAGTTAACAATCTATTAATTGATCCTTGTAGTGAACAATAACCTCAACCCTGGGGTTCACTAGACATAGTGCAATTAAAACTAGAACCTAAGTAAATACTTTGGCAGTGACTAGGATGTGTCAGGTGATCAGTGCCTCAAACAAACCTCAGAAAAGAATACAAAGGAAAATTTACTGTAAGCACAGAACACAGGAAAAATATGCTCATTAAAGACTGCAACATTTTATGGAAGCATGACATCTACAAAACAAAACTGAAGAAAAGGCAAAAAGTCAAAGACCAAAGTGAATAGGAAACTATTAATTGAGAATAAGGTCTGCTAAGTGTAAACAGAACAATTAAAATATTTAGTGGTGATTAGGACATCATTTCTGCAACAGTAGAAGATTACAAAAAAATCAACGCTGTATGGTTGTGGAATAGAATAAGGCAGTTGAAAATGTCTCATTAGATGTAAACATTTTTGCATGAGATTAAAAGCTATCTGCTTTGAAATTTTTTATAGTGCTTCAAAAAGAAAGAAATATTGTAGAGCTTTTTCCCTCCTTCTCTGTATCTATTTTTTTAAAAAATTATTTTTGTCCTAAAAGATGGGGAGGACACTGAGATGAGAAATTTTTGAAACAGGCCTAAAGGTAAAAAGGTAATATTTTTTATTGCAATGAAGTTGCACAAATATTATTTTAATTTTTCTTTTATTGTTTACTGAAGTTTTGCTAATCTGTCATCATCCCCAAACAAAAAAAAAAAAATATCACAATAGTTACATGTACCCTTAGTAAACCACAGTGTATCTGATTTACTCTCCTTCTGAAGTAATAGTTGAAAGTAAAAGGGGAGGAGGAGGAGGAAGGGAGTGTGAAACCCTGATCCTTGTAAAGAACTAGAAGTCCTAATGGTGTAAGAAGAGTCAGGCTTACACTCTGTATGTCATTTACAGGAGAATTTGTCCTATTCTATTAGGAGCTGTTTTTCCCAGAGACATTCCTGAGTAGTGACTGTGGAACAAGAAGTTTTGCCTCAGAAACAGTTGTGCATTGCGTTACAAATCCCTCTGGTTCTAGAGGACCAATGTGGTAATTTAATTTTAACATGTCTGCAGTCAAGTGGTTCGTGTCTTTAGGTTCGTTGGTCAAGAAGGACTGCTCTTTTCAGTAAACATTTACTAGTGCCTGCTGGTACTCTGAGGCATTTTTATTCCCTACAGCTCAGCAACCAAAGAAAAAAAATTCTTTCCCACAGGTTGTCAGAGAGGACAGTCCCCACTACTGGCTTCCCTTAATATGCCAGGTTACAAACTTGTGGTAGTTCATCAGGTGTTTTGAGAGTCATGTTTGCAACGAACTACTTCTGAAACAGCAGAAACTTGTTACCTAACTCAAGTTAGGCTATGTTCACTCAACAGTCTTGTGTAATGATGTCTTTTTTATTTATTTATTATTATTATTATTATTTTTTGTTTGATTTTGTTTTTTGTTTTCTTAAATTCATCTCTAAAATTTATGTGAACAACTGCCGCCCGTATTTTCAGTTCCAATTTAATTTAATTTCATGTTACTTTGTGTCAGAAAATCACTTGGGTCTGCACTGTCACTTGCTGGTGATTCAATTATGTGCACAGCTGTGTCAGGTGTACCTCTGTAGCCTTTAGCAAGTGGCTCTGGAACCACATAGAATGTGCCCTGTGGCCAGTGGCTCCTTGACCATGGATTGCCTCTCTGCCCTGCCTCCCTACTTTTCTCTAGAAACCTGGTGACAATTACAGAGAAAGAAAGAGTTCTTGACAGAAAAAAAAAAAAATTAACCCCCCCCTCAACATTTTTTTTTCATAATCATGGGCACTTTTTGTTCAGTGAGGGAATGTAAATGGATTCTATTACTATATGTGCAGATGAGAATATACTAGATTTGTATATCATATTGCAAACACAAAGGCTCAAATTTAACATTCATTTCCTTTAAGTAAAATTCCTGTAGGTATTGATCTCTTCCACATGAATTTTCCAATTTTCTTTTTATATTTATAGATCAAACTAAAACCAGTGCATTACTTGAGATAACTGTGTGGCATAAATTTTAGATAAACCATAGTTTAAAGAAAGAACTTGTTTAGTGGGCTTTAATAGTGTGGTGTTAACAGCAATGTTTTATGGAGAGCATTATGACTATCTTACAATGGTTTTATTCATCGGGTTTTTTCATGAGTCATAAATCGTAAATGTCATCCTACATGCAAGCCCAATTTAGGATCTTCAGAGAATCAGGTAAGGAGGTGGAAAAAATAACCACAGGCAGGATAATGAGTTTAAAAAAAAAGTAAAAAGTTAAGGATGAGTCTGTAATGTCAGACAAGATGCTGAGACTACTTCCATGGAAAAGGTTTAAGTTCCACTGCCGGCCAGATCTCAGAGCTTTACAGGAAGAGCAGTGTCAAATAGCTTCACCTTATAGATTTCAAAGTCTCTTCCTCACTCTTTAATTCTTGATTCTTTTAGTAGTGTTTCTCAGTTTTGCACTTTATAAACTTAGTAATAACACAAGACTCACCCTGCACACATGCTATGGAAATAGAAATTTAGTGCAGCAAAACTGAGGAAGTTTAAACATCTCGCCATCAAATTAGACATTGTTTTCACACAAATAATTTCCTTCCAAGTTTCTAACATTTTGCAATATTAAAAATGCTGTAAATTTTGTTCACTCTTCTGATAAAAAAATTTAACACAATAATATTTTTTAACCTTTTGAAGCAAAAAATTTGAGAAGTTAAAAATGAAAACTTCAAAATAAAGACTCGCTGTGTTTTAATTGGTTTTCTAGGGAAGATGTGTTGTTCCTCTCCCCTAGAGAGAGCAATAATCAGTTCTAAAAACAACAGGCCCAGAGAGCCTGCATTTATGTATACTCGTATAATTCATATCCAAGAGAGTCAGGAATTACAAATCAAAGTATTTTCTTCCATTAGACTTTCTGACGTTCTAAGTTCCTCACTTGCAATCTTTGTGGAGCAAACCAGAATGAAACTCAGTTAAAAAAAACCCAAACAATCAAATAATGGCTTATTACAGCTGACCTGCAAATTTTGCCTCAAATCAGGATCTTGAAAAAGACCACTCACCTCTCAGTTTGACATTTTTGCATGAGGATTTGAATTATAGCTATGTATTGTGAAGGTTGTGTTTAATTGGATAAATTCTCTTGAACAGACTGAGTATTAATTTTTCAGGTGTCAGTGGACAAACCTGAAAACTGAACAATATAATCAGTTGTGATTTTTATCAGCCTCAGTGCTTTACTTTGATTTCCCAAAAGCCACAGCATATAGTTTACTTCATGACTGAAGCATCTAACAGAATGCCAGACTTTCATGTCTCAGCAGTGGTGAAAGAATTCAGTTATAGTTCAGTTTGACATTTCTTAGGTGGATCATAGTATCATGAGATGCAACTTTCATTGCTAATAAGGACTTGCAGCTCTGCTATCATGATGGCTCACACATTATTTTTTCTCTTGACCATGTGGTGTCAACACTTTATGTCCAGGAGTACTTAAATAATTAGGTTATATTTAATATGTGTTTTGGGAACATTTGTCTTATCCCACAGAGCAGGATATTGCACCCACAAATACAATACCTGCACATCACAACAGTCATATCTTACCCCAAATATTTTCTCCACCCAGGCATTTGATACCTTCTTGAACTCACAAATGTGATAATGACCTTGTCCCAGCTCCTTGTGACCTACACTTAGCAATACCTAAATCACTTTGTCTACTGCACTGGTATTGAACATATGAGATAGCTAGCTTAAAGGCCATAAATTTATGATTGGCTCCCCTATATCCTTTTGTTAGAAACTATCAGTGAATGACATTTCTGCTTTTTCAGGTCATAGTTTATTTATGAGAACAATTGATTTAGCAATACACAAAAGCATCAAACTTTAAATAGATTACACAGTTCGTGCTTCATAAATCACGTTCATTACACATTCTTAACTTTTACAGAAAGCCCAAGTGGTTTAATATTTTCCACTAACAATAGTGGACGAACCTCTAATAATTACATTAAAACCCAATTACTTCCTTTTCGTGGAGTAATTATAGACAGATTTTAAATGTGAAATTGTATGTAGAAAATCTTTTCCTAAACGTTCTTGAAATGAAGTATATCAGTAGCATTTCACAGTAGGAAACACTACTATTTTTACAGCAATATTGCTTTCACTACAGTGCTATGTATTCCAAAAAGTGTTTGTATTCTTCACATTTTATCTGTTGTGGATGATGTACTGAAAGTGATATGTTATATATTTATTCACACTTCATTTTGGGGCTGACAATTGTAGCATATACTTTCCTTCTCATACTTTACCAATTACCTTAACCCTGACCTGCATGAATGTAATTTTCTGCATTAATGAGAGGTAGCTGTCTCTGTGAAGAGCCTGAGCTGAGTAAACACTGTCAGCTGTGTCAGATGGTGGTGATAAACAGCTTTCACTCTTTATTTATGGCTGCTGGTGCTGATGGAGGAATTCACACTTATTCAATGTCTGTTTATCTGGAAGCAAAGGACTACTGTGAACTCCTGAAGGCTGAGGAAGTATGCGTTCTGAAACCAGTTTCAGTTTGGGGTTATACTGTTACATAGTTACATGAATTTTGTGTTGTTGGAAGTCTGCAGCAGTTATGCAGCAGTTTCTGGCTGGAACAAGGAACAACAAATGTGAAAGTACAAATCTGAGCTTGATGAGCATCTGAAGTTGTACTTCACAAAGAAGTTAGAATTAGTCTTCTAAAAACTTCTGCACCATTTCTGCTCCCAAAATTATAATTGAAGACCTAAAAATCTTTAGAACTCTTCACAGAACAGAAATTCAGATACATTTTCCCATTTGTAGGTGTTTAAATTTTGAGAGGAATAGCCCCTGAAGGAAAAGGAGACGTTGCGAATGATGTGCCCCAAGGAGTTCTCTGTGCTTCTGCAGGCTCTCAAGAACCTGTAAGCCTCAGTGTGCACCAAATATGCACATAGCCCATGTGAAACCAGAGAGATCAGTTCAAAACAGAAAAAAACAAAGTGCTTTACAGAATGGCTGATGAATTTATGGATGATGTGAAGGGAGAGGCTTTAAAAATAGACATATTCATGGTCAGTATATTAATAAATACATGATGGAAAAAATCTGTCATTAAAGACGTCATTTCTAGCATCCCTTACATTCAGTCTAATGGCATATGCACCTAAAACCACTTGCAGGAAAACAATTGAGAACTGAAATACTGTTTTCTGACACAGATGCCAAATGGAAAAAAAGTTTTTTTATATAATAATTATTTATTCATATTACTTCATGCTGGGCAATGTTCAATTCCATAAGATGCCTATATAAACATTTCTTTGTGGTACTTTCATATTAAAGTTCCTAGTCAGTATAGGATTTGTCCAAAATATGCTGAAGTACTTTGAAATTCTCCTATTGATCAGGACTCATACAGAAGAATTAAACTGGTGGCGAGCAAAACAGGCCACATCAGATTCGGACAGCATGTGAAATATTGGAACAGGACTTTCATGCATGTTCCTATGCAAACAATTTCCAGAAAAATATTGACTAAAAAGAAGCTGTTCTGAGAAATCAACAATAAATAGTCCAAAGATTTGTTTCAAAAGGCAAAGAGACCTGTGTCCAGCCTGACATCTTGAATATTTCTGTCAAATTTTTTTTTCAAATACCCGGAGAAAATGTATAAAAGAAACAGTAATGGAGATTGTAAGTTGAGTGTTTTTTCCTGTTCCCTGTTCCCCCAATTTGATTAAAATTCAGCTTGAAAAGTGTTCTATTGGTCTTTTAACCTGGATGCAGACACCCAGCTTCAGCGGAAAAGTTGGGAGTCTCTCCCAGCCAAGACTAATTTGGCGATGGTGCCACCTCTCCTTGAAAAGTAGAACTGTCACTTTGAATTTCTCTTGTCCAAAACAGGAATTGACCTGAGACATTTTTGATTTCTTCAACATTCTGTGGTAGGTCATAGAAAGATGGACAGCAGCTCCATCTCAGTATCTAATGACGCTGACATTATCTTGAAAAGTACCTAAAATATGAAATGTTGCGATTTCTGAAGATGGTAGAAATACTTGCAGATGATGTAGGAGTTTGGATTTGTTTTGGTGTTGAGTGTTTTCATTGACTATCTCTTTGTTTTTTTTTTCCTTTTGATGGGAACTCTGACCCACCTCTGGGAATCCTCCCACTTCCTGTTGACTGCATGTATTTGGGAGCTTATGCAGCCTCTTTGGGATTGTGTTCATAGAGGAAGGGTAGCTGAATGATGCTTGGAAAGAGGATTATCTTTAAAATTCAGACTTTTAAAGTCTTAATTCTTTCTGATAGTCTCACTAGTTAGTTACTATTTAAGGGATCTGACTTTAGATATAAAACTCTCACTGTAGCCAGTGGAGATCCTGTAGCTGAAATGCTTGTGACTCACAATGATTGGAACTCTCTTGGGTTGCCTGTTTAGCTCGTACGTCTAAAGAAGTTATACTAGCATTCAAACCCCTTGGAAATATTTTAAACAAATGTATAATTATTGTTAGCTTTGGCTCTAATTATTTTACTGTGTTAAGCTTCTGAAATACCTTGACTTAGACTTGGTTACTTAACTAATCTAAAGCAGCAGGCAGATGGCTTTTCATCTATTGTTAAATTTAAAGGGCTTACTAGTGCTAATTATTTTGAAATGGATTCCTACAGTATTATGCATTATTTCAATGAATAATGCAGGACTGGAAATTTATTGGCAGAACATTCACAGGAGTGCCATAAATCTAGAAATAACATAAAAGCAGAGTGGATACATATTTTAAAAGCACAGCTTGGGGAATCACATTAGGGCAATGCTACAAACCTTCTTATGAGGGTGAATATTTTTAAATATAATCAAATCAAGAGATTGTCAGTGAGAGGCTGGAGTTTATTCTACATATTATTATGAAAGGTAAGAGACTTACTTATTGAAATTGAATATTGTGTACTAGATACTGTGCAAACTCATGAGGTAAAAAAAAGACAATCTGTACTGTCAAGAACTTGGAAACCAAATATAACCCCAAATGCAGCACCTGGATAGTCAGACACAAGTGAGCAAGTGATGAGTAACAAGAAGACATTCACAGCTGATGTCATAGCCTGTATTTTCCAGGCAGCAGAGGCCCACATTTTTTGTAACCATGTCTTCAAAATAGGGTGTAAGAAGAAAAATGCCAACAGCTAATGATATAGCTTTGCAGTTGTTTAAACTGAGCCTTTTCCAAGCTTGAAGAGCAGTTAGAGAACTGAACAACAGAGAAACCCTCTACTAAAAAAAATAAAGTGAGTAAAAATATTTTATTATTTTATTTAGAGTGAAGTAGGATTTTATAAAAGACATTTCAGTCTAGGGGTTCTGACACTTGTGAAAATACAGCTGCATAGTTTTTGGGGTTTGAAACAGCATCAGCTCTACCTCATAGACAGTTTGATTGGATTGTAGAGCACAGGGATTTTGACAGTTATTTTTATAGTTTCAATAACATTTAAAGACATTTAAATTATCTGATAATGGTCACTATTGGAGGCAGGGTGCTAATCTCAGTAACCTTTTACTGTGCTATAGCATGAGTACTTCCATGTTCCTTCCATTAGATTTGCCTGGAGTATTGAGACAAAGTTTTTGGACTGATTCTCGACAAGCTCTAGAGTAACACAAATACTATAATACAACAGCAAATAGATACAATGGGTTGTACTTCTTAAAATGATGATGATATAGAACAAATACAAATGATAAGATAAAAAAGAAATCCTTGATTTGTATAACACAGCAAAAGAATCAGGTTAGTTTTAGTTGAAAAAATTTGGACAATAAATTGAATAACCTGAGGAAGATAGCCTACCTTCTTTTAAGATTACTGTTTACTATTTTTTATACTTAAAGTCAGTGTAAGGTTTGCAGTACTTGTCAGCACTTGAGTTTACCATACATGGCTAGAAACCATATAGCTGCAATATATTGTAGCAGCTCAATCGTATTCATTATTTCTAAATCAAAGTCTGTACAAGTAGGACTTTACATTACAATTTTTTTTAATCGATACCAGCTGAAAAGTAAATAATGAGCTTTTAAAATATACTGCCTTATACAAGCTCAATATGTTAAAGCACATACGTTTTAAGTACATGAATAGTATTTCGTAGGTACAATATAAATCATGAGTAGTACAAAATTAATTGCGTGCAATTATTTGTTGTTATAGCTTTGTGATCACTTCTATGTATTAGAGATTTATATTAGTAGGTACAGGACCTTTATTTAGTTTTTAATTACATTACAAATGTACCGATAAGTCAAGCTGAGAGTCAAGCCCAATCCTCACTATCTTGTTGAAATAAATACATTGATAGAAATTAAATAAATATAATAAATCATGTACTCAAGGTCACTTTGTGGAAAGATTGTTGAGTTAGTATTAAGAGACTTCTGAATTAGCATTTTATAAAAAAGAATCCAGAAATGTTTCATTTTATGATCATTGTAGATATGACAGTGTAAAGGATATTTTGCACTTGTGTCTGGGGGCCTCAGCCAAGAACACAGGTCAGTGACAGAAGCAGTTTACATGCTTTATGTATGGAAGCCTCTACCTAAAATTCTAAAGCAATTGAAATATATAGCCAAAAGGTTTCAGAAGACAGGCAGTGTTATCACTTTCCCCTTAAGCAGATCAAGGGAACTATGTTTAAATTTTAGAATACACAAAGACTCCTAAATTATTTTTTTAGCAGTAAAATAAGTAAACTGTTTTCCTAATACATGGAATAACCATGAGCCATATTGTTTGTTTGTTATGAAACTGTATGTATAATTTTTACGTTAACAATTAATGCACATGGTGAACATGGCAAGTATACTGAGGAGTTCAGGGTAGTAATCAGGGTAGTAATTAGAGTAATTTATATGTTTAACCTTATGAAAATGAAGAGAAAATGGTAAAGCTCCTAAAATTGAAGCACAAAAGTAACTCTTGAAGTATATATTCATGTACAAAATTTTCCACACAATAGCACAAGGTCTCTGGTCTTTCCAAGGAACAAAACCAATAGTTAGTGAGACAGAATTTTATCAAAGTAAGGTAGCCGCAGTGAATATACGGAATAAAAAAGGTATTTTATTTTTATTAAGTATTAAAGTATACACTTATGATTGATGCTAATTTACAGTGTCGATACTTGAACATTTAATACATCTGAGTTTAATTTTCTGAACTATCCACTATGTATACCAGTAAATGAAAACTGAATGAGAAAAAATTGTTCGAAATTTCTGTTTTTATTTCTATAGTTTTCTGTAGGTTTCTCGCTTTTGTAAATCACTTCATTCAGTGCCAAAATGTACTACACTTCAGAATGGACTAGTAATAATGGATGTTTATATTCAGGACTTTTATTTTGTCCTGATCTACTCAAATTTTATGTAGAGACCCATACACAAAATGGTTATTAGGAAAAGCTAGGATGATCAGTGACCCTGAGTTTTCCTAGTGTCTAGCCAGTCTGAGTTTTTTCTGGAGTAATTTTTGCGAATATTTCAAAAGCATTTTTGAGATTAACAAGCAAAAGTCTTTGTCAGTTATTCCATTTGGTAATACAGCTGGTAAAGAAAAGATTTTTGCGGGGCTACTGCATTTTTCTTCAGAGGGAAGGGAGACTTTTCGTACTCTTCTATCCTTAAGATGTCTTAAAGGGTAGATTATATAACGATGACTCAGTCATGCACTTAGAGCTAACTGCTTAATCCTAGTGCCAGTTGCACTTCCAAATCAATCCTAACATTAGTGCCACTTCCAAATTAACTACATCCACTGAATGAATTACACTGTTAAACAAGTTTTGAGCTCTCTTAATCAATGTAAATCAATACAGATATTTTTTGTTGTTGCTCTCCTGCATATAGATATAGACAAGACTTCTTTATTTAGGACATAAAGAAAATACCTGATTGAATTCTTCGGCATTTGTATTTCCATAACTTTCCCTGAAACTCCCTTTTACTCTAAGGCTTTTTCTTGGTCTTCTGTTTTCTTTCCAGTTGAGTTTCTAAGCCTAACAACATAAAGCCTCTTGGAAAACTTACTGTGCTCTTCATCTCCTCATTCATCACACAGGATGGTAGTGACTGTCATGACCATGATTGTAAGAAGATAGTCATAGTATACCTCAAAACATTCTACACCACGGTTTTTGGAGGTGCCACCAGCCTCTGGGGGTGCCACCTAATCTAGGCATAGGGGTGTACAGAATTCAAATGCAAAAGAATTGACAGGTTAGATTTGTATGAGTAATCAAAATGGTGAAGTACAATTGGAAGTACAGTTTTTCAACTTGACCTGGAAAGCCAAATTCAGGAACTGGCAACTACAGTGCACTGACATCACCAGAAGGTTGAGCCTATTTTTTTCATCTGGGAAATGAAGAACTGCTGGAACTGAAGCTGTCTCAAGACTTTCAGTGAGACTCCAAGAGCCAAGCAAAGTTTGAAGTCCCAGCATGGCAAGCTGCCTCCAGTCTGACGCAGAGCCTGGGACTTGGGAGAGCAGGAAAGCCTGGCACCCAGATTCTTGGTTTACAGGGACAGAGCACCCTAATGTTTCAGAGACCACACTGTATCTTTCTAGCACCTCAGGTCCTCATCAACCTTCAGACAGGTTGCCGAGATACAAGTGTTATTCTGTTCTCTGAAACTCACTGGATCATGATGCTAAAGCACAGCAGACTTTCTGCTTCTTTGGAAACCAACATGAGCTATCTGATTACTGTGGCTTTTACTTTCATTACCAGTTCATACCAGTTCAGAACTAATTGTCACCATGCTTTTTATTCAGTAAATTCCTCTCTGAACCTTCTTTGCCAACAATCTTGTTTTAACCCAGAGGTTTCTTTCCTCTGGAAGCCTGTGAAAAGGGAAATATAGTAGAAACAATCCTGTACTTTCTTGAACTGCAGTGTTTGCTTTCTTGATAAATGTTAAGAATTGAGATTTTCCTTCTAATTAAGACAGTAAAAATATCAAACACCTGAAGTTTCCCAGAAATTGTTCAAGCAGATAGATGGTGTGAATCATCTAAAATGTAGCACAGTAAATTACACACTGCTAATCACAAAAATATGAGCACTATAGCACTTCACATCCCATAAGTTCTTCTATTCATATAAAATCCATGACAGTTCTATGGCCCAAAAAATATAGAGGCAAAAATGAACTACTCTCCTGAGCTGTCATCTGAATGAACATTGTTTTAACGTTCAAAGAAAAATAAATGATCAGTAACTGGGGATATGAACATTTCACAATCTAGAGATTTATCAATTCAAAGGGGAATAGGGTGAAAACGAGTCAGAAAAAAATAGTTTTACTGAAAATGTTGCTGCAATTGTACAGTATTTCTTTAAATTATTTTGAAAGAAGCATATGTATTTCTCAGCAGATAGGGAAATGCATGTTAAAAATTGTCTAGTTCTCTGAGTCACCATAAAAGACTCTAATTTGCATGGGACAGATGCTGAGTATTTGAAATTCCATAAGGCACTATGCAATGGGAATTTTATTCTCTCTTGCAGTCCCCCAGTAACTACCTGACTACTGGGAGTGTGAAAGTCAGTATAGAAAATTACACTTTTGGATAACGAATAGTTTAATGATCTATTAGTATGCTTCCTATTAACATTCCATAAAGGGTATTTTTTAAATAAGCAATCACTGCTAGGACCAGGTGTCCTATGAACTTCATCTGACAACTGAATTGTTCTGTATGAAACCAGCATAAATTATGTCTGACTCAGAAGGTATCTTGTAACCATAAGTGGGAGAGCCTTATTAATATTTTTTTTCCATTAGTTCTTGGAATTTTTTTCCTTTAATTTCTGGAATGTATCTGTATATTTAAAGTTGCTTCTTCCATTTAAATTAGGACAAATTTGTTAGTTCATAGAATTAAGTTTTTATTAGTTTCTCCAGCTTCTACCTCTGTCCTAAGTCTTTCTTTACTAAGAAAAACAAACAAACAAAAAACTGTTGCTATATATATGTCCTAAAAGGCATTTGTTACCATTTTCTTTCTAACAAATGAATACTTTTGGTTTATTTATTTGTTTTTAAATTTATTAATGATATTTTTTCTGTGTTTATACAAATTCTGAGAAACCACAGCTAAAAGTGATGATGTTTTAAATTTGATGATGCTTTAAATTTGCCTTCATTGGAATATTGCTAAAAAAGAATTAAAAGTAAACCAAATTATTTTAGCACTGCATTTGAAGAGAGGGAGTACTTTTCTACTGGAAAGGAATAGAAATATTTTTTCATTGTGTCTAATCACCAAATTCTGCAAATCCAGATATGAAAGAAATAATCTTCAAAGCTCATATTTAAGTCATTGTGATCCTTTATTAATACATCTTACATATTTCTTCTCAGCAATTTAATATAATGATAACTGGAAAAATGTAGTGCACATGGAGCTTAGTATGCTAAGGGTTTGTGCAGTGAGAGCGGGATCAGACCCTTTTATCAGCAAAGACTCAGACATAGATATACAAATCCTGATACTTACAACAAGATTCCTGAATCCATATTTAGATATAATAAGAAGTCCATATTTCAATGACGAGCTGTTTTTCCTTCCCATTTGCAACAGAAATGACTACTTGTGTGCAAGAATTCACAGAAACAAGTACTGTCACAGTGCAGAGTTGATAATTTGAGCAGGACTGCTACATGAGGCACATATTTCAATGTATTATGAGCAATATATCACTATCGTTAACTAATTTTTGTTAAAAACACTTTATGCTAGTTTGTAATAATATGGTATTAAGATATGTGTATATTTTTGTCATTTAGATCTATAACGAGCCATACTCAGTAGAATGGCATAATTGTCCTCATTATACAGTTATTGAAGAAAATGTATGTCTGTTTTTGTTGCTGGGATTAAGACTCTGATATTGCATTCTGATGCAAACTGATGGTAAAACTTGTGATTCAGAAATGGAAGGATAGGCCCACAGTGGAATTTTATAAGTAGCTTATGGAAGCAGATGATTCTCCAGATGATTCTTTAAATGGTCTTTAGGTGGTTTTTTTTGTTTGTTTGTGTTTTTTTTTTTTTTATTTTTCTGAATCTGTTATTTGATCATTTCAAAGAGAAGGAGGGAGAAAAAAATGCCACAAATCGTACCTGATTTCTCCTCAGTGTCTCCTCACCATTTTTTATGGCAAATCTGAAAGAAAACTTTTTTTTTTTCAAGTTCATGGAATAGACCAAAAAAAAAGAAAAGAAAAAATATACAAGAGACAAAATAACCCAAATTCAGGCCTCCCTGAAATTAAAGGATAAGAACTTCTGTTCTTAGTTTTGTTTAACAAAGTTTAATTCTAATTTATGCTAAGGTTTGAGATCAAATTCAGAGTTGTATCTGCAAACTAAGTAATGACTCTCCATAGGATGAAAAGCTGTGTTTTTTTTAATGAAACTACTTGTTCAGATTAGATCCCAAAGTAAATTCACGTCTCTGCAAATGATATTCTAACCGTGTTGGCACAACAGGCTAGCTACACTGAAACTGTGACTTATCTTACCCTGTATTCTGTGGTTACCAATATGAGAGCACAACAGTGGACTTAAGCCTAAATGTTAATAGGCTGTTCCCAAAAATGCAAACCCTAAACCTCAGCGAGGTACTGGGATGATAGTAATGTATGCTTGGCAAGCGCTCATGATAAAACACTTTGCAGTAGACTTGGCTCAGTCCATTTGCATATTTTTTTTCAGATGGTCCAATATCTTTCTTAGGGAAGACAAGTAATTACAGTAAGTCTGTAGCATTATTTATTGAAAGCCAACATGTACATCAGCAACCAATATTCATTATTCCTTACCACTGTAGTGATCCCTGTTCTGTTAATTGCATGTTGGTGTTCAGAGAAGCTGAAAGATGTGTAGCAGTAAAACCTTGAGTTCTTTCAAATGAATGTGTACAAGCTGCTTTTTCTTTTTTTTTTTTTTTTTTTCTTTAGGATGGGTTGTTTAATGTACTTATTTAATGGAAATTCCTAAAAAATCTTTTAGAGATGCAGAAAAGAATGAAAAACCACTTCCAAAGATTAAATTAACAATACAGTGCAAAAATAATGTAGTGTTCCTCTAGTGCAAACAAGTGTGTCCCCATGATTGTAATCAGAGCTATTTTCATGAGCTATTATAACCTAATTTGGTTTGAACTACATTTTTCACTAAAGGGAACTTGAATGCATATATAAACACATGCACGTGCACAGATTCACTCCACTTCTTAGAGGTAATGCCATTTGTAATTTATATAGTAATTTCACTTGATCTCAAATGTTTTTGTCTATTTACTTTACATCAAAAGGCTGTGCTGTGCTTCTGCATGAAGCAAGAGAGTGTGACTGATGTCTTATTTCTAATCTTTCTCAGGTAATTCAGCTTCTTCACATCTGCTTAGCAATGTAGAAAGAAACACCAGTGTTCATGTGTGTGTTCTCCAGAGAACAAATTTCAGGAACACGGTAATTATTGTTTTTAATTTTATATTTAATTTTATTATTATTTTA
>VXAY01006085.1:1828380-1857331 GCA_013399855.1 Oxyruncus cristatus
TTTAATTTTATTTTTAATAATGAAAAGTCTAATTTTCATTTATTTAATAAAAAGCATTTCCATAATAGCCATACAATGAAATAATTGTGCTCACATAGACTTTAAATACAACTACTGTGTGCTACTCTTATCCTAGTAATTCTGTTAGATCTCCACAAGTTCCAAGTTTTAGATGTTGACTAAGTTCTTTTGAAATATTGATTGCCATGAAAGAGAATTTTAAAATAAAATGTTTGAGGAAAACCTGTTTAGAAGCTGGAATATCAAAGGTAAAAGTTCTTGTTCTTCCTTGGTCAGAAATAGGCTGCATTTTCTTGCTTTGTTGGACTTACATTTGTTATAGAGAGGATAGAAGTGAGGAACTATACTTACCTGCAAAGCAATTTGGTGTCAGGTGCCTCTGGGTCAATATATGAACCTCATTACTTTGACAGAAGTGAGAGTTCCCTGCTATTCAACTAAGTCATAGGAACTTAGTAAGAGATAGTTATGGTGGCTCTGCCGATTGCTGACTTGTTCAGTGGAGGCAACTTGATCGAAAAGAAAAGCTGTGTACAATTCATTGCTTTCTCCCTTCCTCTTTTTTCTATTTTTTAATTTCATGTTTTTTTCTATGCAGTCTTTTGATTAAACTTTTTTGTTTGAGACACATAATTTGATACATGATTAGTAAAGTGGATTTATTTCCTGCTGTCTGCATAATTCTGGTGGGTATTCATGAATCTACTCCATTCCTTCTTTGTGATTATTTTGCATTCATAACAAGACTAAAATCATGCTGCTATCAAAGCTTCAGGAAATAAATGAAGTCCATATCAATACTGTCAACATATTCATTTGTATATTTCTATTTTTCAGTTTTAACTTTTTTATTTTCCCTAAGGTATAAACAAAAATGACTTCTACCACTACATGCTATTTCAGAATTCTGTCTTTGAACTCTGTATAAAATGTAGATAACTGTTAGTAAATGTTTTAATGGTGTTGACATGATCATTGGGAAGGCTACTTATTGATACCTATGGCTTACAGCCACTTATGGATGCTTAGTATTTACTCAGGGAAGCAGTGGAAATGGAGTTCAAATATCCACTGCACATCTCGTATAATTGTTTTCACTATCTATAAATTATGTGTGAATTTAAATGTGAAAAACAGTTTCCTTCTTTTTCTACTTAACCTTGAGAAGGATTGTGAAGAATTGTGCCTAGATATTTATACTTGTCTCTTAAGATGCTGAACAAATTTAAGAACATTGCCTTCAATGAGTAGTTACAGGACAAGTAAACTTGAATATCTAGCTCTCCCGTAGGTTGCCTTCCCCAAATCCATAAGATTTTCTTATGATGATATTTAATTTTTTACTTTTTTTCTCAGCTACTTTTCTGTTTCCAGTGGTACCTTTGCAACCCTGGAAAGATGAGTTAGGTCAGAGGTCACTGTCATAACTACTGCCAGCAACAGTCAGCACTGAGAAATTCCAGTGGCATGAAGTTCTGATTTCTGGGTCTCATGTCGTCACAAGGCATAAAAGCCTAAATGAATAGTGTTTCGTAGCTTAAGCTTATTGACAGAGTTCAGTGTTCCATCTTCAAACTATATCCTTATGTGTTAAATATCCTCAGTGATTCCTCATATATGGAACATACATGAGTATGTCTTTGCACTGAGACAATGGCAGTGACAGGTAGGTAAAAGTATCTCAAGTTTCCTTTTCTGTAAAGATGTAAATGAAAGATTGGCTTATAATTGTATAAAGACTGAGTATTTTACAATTGCCTAGGATTGAAACTGGTAAGTAAAAGATAAAATGTTATGAGATTCAAAACTGAGACAGAGAGATGCAAAGAAGAAAGAATTGGTAACCAATGTACATATTTGTGGATAGATTTCAAATAGGAGAAAGCCTAAGGTTGATACACAGGATGAAAAAACATACCTTATCAAAGAAGCAGGATAATAATTATGGCCAAAATTCCTTTGATGGAAGGAAAGTGATACATTTATCTATCCAACATGATGAAATGCTGTCTGAAAATAAATATACCATAAGCCAGCATTGGTGGAACTCACATATCTGGGTTCATTCAGCAATCATCAGAAAAAGAACAGTCCCTTATAAAAGAAATTAATCCTGATTATCTGAGGCACCTATCTTATGATGGTCTGAACAATGCTATGGAAGTATTATTCTCCCTCTGCTGAGGACAGGGGTATCCTCCATGACTGCATCACAACATACAGATGATTTTTAGGTTTGAAAAATAAGTGAAGTCATAATCACTCAAATACCTCACTTTAAAAAGTATTCATGTTTTAGAAAGCTCTAGAGCTCTGTTTCCCTGCTGAAGCACAATAAGGTAAGGCAGCTTTTCTGCACGTTCATAAATAAGGGAGTACAAGTACTAAATATGGAATCTGAGATCTAAAGGATCTTTACTGGCTCCCCTATGGTAAAAGACAAAGACTGGCTTCCTATTTGTAATTATGGACAGGATAATGAATTTCAAATATCTATCCAAAGAAGATTATAGAGCTGTTGTTGCTTCTGCAGCAGTGGAATTGTTTAACAGCTGGCCTTATATGATATCTCTAAGCAAGATAAAACATCTCATAGGAAAAAATTCCTGTAAATGAAATACAGAGCTATGAAACAATGATCTAGAAATTAATTATTAATTCAGGAAACCGTGCAGGGTTCAATTAGTTTTAAGTTCTAATTCCAGCCCATCAATCTGTTTGCCTTTAAGTTCAATACACACTGTACTGTGTTCTAAATGTTCTACAGTCTCTGTCAAAACAGGGACTGTACTCTATATTCATATGCAGTTTCAAAAAGGATTTTCTTGAATAAGTTTGTTTTGATGACTGCAGTTGAGTAAGTAGTATGGGTAGGCAGTTGAAATCATCTTAAAGTAAAATAAAATCACTTCTTAAAAAACATCGTATTCTCTCATACATCAGGAGTATCTCCTGCTCTGCATGGTGCAGATTGATCAAAAAGACGAGAAAGTAATATTATTCCAAAGACCTGAAACCCATCAGAGAAATGTGAACATCCTGACTATTCATTCAAATGCACTTTCTAGTCCATTTGATAGAGGTTATTTCTATGCTTATGAAAGGATAGATGTCTTTGAAGCAAGGGCCATGTTTTAAGATAGTATTTTAAATTGTATTCTTCTGCCAGTCACTATGTACAGCTGAAAACATTTTCTGTCTATAATGAATTCTGGTGACAAGTCTTTAAGTCAGCAGGTTGCCCAGTGGTCCCTTCCATTAAGTAACAAGATGTTGTTCTGTAGTTTCACCAAGAAAAACACATTCTCTTTTTGAAAAGAATTTCCACAGACACTTTGCAAAAGCAAAATCCTTCTCCTAATGGCCACAACTGTTCATCTGAAAATGAATTTTTTGAAATGACATATTGTCTAGTTGTTGCATATGCTTTCTATCTGATCTTAAAAAGCATGGGTTTTCCTCTTGGTGCTATGGTTTTGTCAAGTCTCAGAGTCAAAGCGAGTTGGACTGTAACAGTATGTAGATGACAGGTTGTCACTGCAAGGCAAGGCTGGTATTTCATTGTCTGACATTGTTTTCTACAAGTAGGTACCAATACAAGCTCCTGTCTAGAGAAAGATGTTAGATAGTACTGGAGCTTGTTCTGCACTCTCGGTAAGAAATAATATACATAGTGATCAGTGCATTGATCAGAGACCTGTGGGGCTGTGTGCTGTGTTCCTGCAGCTGCTGGATGACTTCAGGCTAGACACTGCAATTCTGTTGGTTTTCTGTAAAATACATGCAAAGTCTTGTTATCATCTAGGGGAAATCTATCCTACATTAAATAAATCTACTGCTCTCAAAAATTAAAGATAACTTTCTGAAAACTGGCCATGTACATTTTCATGCCAGTTTTTTAGGAAATGCTGAACAGAACATCCTGGTGAATTTTCTAGTCTTCTGATTACTTTCTACCTTTCAGAATCTTCTCTTCACTTTTCTTCAAGTCATTTTACATTTCAACATGTTGTTCAGTGTTATGGTGTTGTTCAGTGTTATGGTATTGTTCAGTAGTTCAGGCAGCTGCTGTATTCATCCCTAAATATGATGTTATTTCAGTTGCCATATGTATTCCTAACATAATTCACAGATGAGCTGTAAGACTTCAGAGTTCCTTAATGCCCTTCTCAAAAACAAAAGGCAATGCGAAGGATCTGTCCAGGTTGCTACTGTGTATATGTTCCCTCCCATTTTATCCTATATTAAATACAAGTCCTTTTAAATTCATCTTTTTATACAAAATATTTTAACTGATATTTAATGAATTTAACCCAAAGAGTAACAAAATCCTCTTCCCTCCCACTGAAAGCTAATCCTATTACACAGATATTAAGTAGACAGATCACAAGTTTCAATATAATTTATTTTCAGGTCTTTCCTCTGTTGTATGTACACATTTAATCTCATTTGCTGTCAGTGTATCCATTAACCTTATTTTAAAATTGCAATTACAAAGCTTCCTTACACTTTTCTTGTGAGAGAATGTAATGTCCTCTGCAAGGTAAGCACTCAGCTCTGCATTTCATCTCTCAAGAGTAGTTTCCTTTGGGCAGTATGAACCAGTGTACCATCATTCATACCATGACAACTACATTTACTTTACATCGACAGTGACAGCTGTCCTCAAATATGAATTTAAAATTTCAGTAACACAGTCACATAAAAGAAATGATATTATGATATCAAGGCTCTTATTCATGAAAACTGTACTGAAGCACAAGCCTGTGCATAAAATTCTGCCTGCAGTACCTGTGATGATAGCTAAGGTCATTAACTAATGTTCTTTCTGTACTATATATGCATTGTCATTGCTGTGTAGATTGCAATAAAACACTGAATGGCCTGGACACACTCCAAATGAGGTGGAGGACAGCATTTTTGTCCCAAAGAAAGTAATCACAGACTTCCTTGGGAGTTTCAAAGAAGAATCAAAAATACAAGAGTGTTTCTCCACAGAGGCCTGGTAGCTGTGTGTGCCTTGCTTCCATTATTTTGGTTACCTACAACCTGTTGCCCGTTTTTGTCTCTATGTTTTTATTTGAATGCTCCAGTATACAATGACCAGCTGTTGTGAAGAAAGAACTACAATTATTTCTAAAATGTATTGCAATGAAATACATGGTTAATACCTGATGCTTGGTGCTGTACAAACACAGAATGGAGTCCATTATAGCTGCCGTTAGGTGTTGACATGACCAAGTTTATTCAGTATAGGAAGGCCTATTCTGCAACTCTTACTCTCTCAGACATTCTTCAGTTAATAAAGTTACCTCTCTGTTTTATTATCTGTGAGTGAACAGTTTGAATTTTTATGTTTTTTTTCTGAAAAAAGAGAAAGAAATTATCAGGATTTCCCCTGAGGTAATATTATATGCAAGTAGATGTCCTATTTTACTCAAGTAGACTAAATCTATTAGCCTGTAAACTTGGGGACCCAAGTAAAGAATGCTGATTATTATCTCTGAAGACAAGCAAGTTTCTCAGGTTTGAAAAGTCTGTTCTATTGACTGTTGATTAAGTCACAGATTAAGAATTCTTCAAATTATTTTCTGTGGGAAAAACAGCATATGAAAATGATTTTATTTTTCCCTTCCCCAACCTACAAAATACATCTTTTCCTTCCTGTCTCAAATACATGGAATGTGCAGTTACATCAAGTCTACAGTTCTTATTCAAAAATATATTTATGGTTACTTTTCTGGCAACTTCAAATCCTTATGTATCTTATATACTGAGCAATTGAGAATAAAATGTCATCTGTTTAGCTTAGAGTCACAAATCCCTTAATGGTTTATTTGTACATATGCAACTAAATTGCTAGGTTATATCCTGGAAAATTAACTAAACTGCTCTAAAACTCAGTATTTGGATTGGATGATCTAATATAAGTCACTGATAGTCCTATGAGAAATTTAGATAACAGAGAAGCTGAAGATTCAGAAAATCAGCAATTTTCTGCATAATATCTCAATGAAAACATACACACGTTATTAGATTTTAATAACATTCTGAATTTTAAATATAAGTTAAAATGTTTCCCAAATATTTGAATGGAAAGGTTGAAAACACAGGAAAGAGACTTCTTGAGTGGGTTCTCTGGGATATTTGAATAAAATATTCAAGTTCTGCTTATTAGACTTTAGTATTCTGTTTTGCTATTAAAGTTTTAAGAAGTCAGAATATAAACTTGCTCACTGTGTAGAAGCACAGATTTTGGTCCTAGGTTTGTGCTATGCATAAATGCAGAACTGTTATAAAACAAAACTGAAGATAAAAATGTTATTCTGTTTTTGCATATCCTAAAGATAAGATAAAAGATAGGTACATAAACTGAGATGGTCAAAATTGTAATAATTCAGTAAACTTATTTTTCAAAATGATATGTATTTTCTATTATTTCTAAGCTCCAGATGTGGTAAATATATAAGATAAATGGAGAAAAATAAACCAAGAAGAAGAGGTGGATGCAACCTTTCACATTAAAATCTCCACAAACAGAGATAGTGAGTTCACTGATGGCACAAACTGTTTTTCATTAAAAAGGAATGGAGATGAATTACATTAACATAGAGTATTATTTTCTGGCAATGTAAATTTTAGCAGTCTACCCTGCCCTGGAGAGCCCAGATGGGGACTATGATTTTGTAGAAGTTATTTTGTTCACCAATTATCTACCTCTGTGGTAAGGTAAGAAACACACCAGTTTCCTTGCTACATGGGTACCTTTTAGGAAAATGATTGGATATATTTTGTGAAGGTCAGGGTAATCCATAGGTCCTATATTCTAGCTTATTGAAGGCATGAATATGATTATCTGTAATAAGCTGAGGTTAATATCAGCAGACACCCCCACAGGTAATAAATCTAGGGTAATTGCTTCAAGCAAAGCAAATCATATCCATCAAAAGTACATTTTCAAAGATGTATGAAAGGTTGCTCCAACAGCTGAAAACTATGGGAAAATCTTTTTTTCTTTCTTTCTGTAACAGTTGTCTTTATGGGAACAAGAGCAGGTAGTTGAGAAAGTAAAGAAAACAGAAGTCTTCAAGGCACCAGTTTTTAAGCTCTCAGCAAGCATATTTTGACCCTAACTAGTTTTGGAGGCCAGTGTAAACTCATAAAAATGTAACAGTTTTTATGCAGAGGCAATTGAGAAACTGAGAAAAACAACATTTAATCAAACAGTTTCCTATTAGCTCTGATATTTCTACTGTTCCTAAAGCTATATAAACACCTGAAACTTCTTAGTGCTTACATCTTTATGGCATTTAATAGCTGTCAGGAAAAAAAAAAAATCATAGGTGTGGGTTTGTTTTTTTTTGTTTGGTTTTTTTTTTTTTTTGTTTTGTTTTGTTTTGTTTTGTTTTTTCCCCTCTCTCTCTGCAGTTACGGAACATTTTAAATTAGAGATTTTACACATGGGCAGAATACTTTCCAAGAATTGGAGCTTTTAGATGCATACCCAAACAATCTGTGTTCTCATATAAACAAATTATGTCCAACTCAGTCTGTATTCTTCCCATGGACTTCAAAGGGCTTAGTAATTAAAAAAAAGCTTATATGTGTGTTCTATGAATGGCTGGTGGAACTGGTCATCTTACTGGTTCAGCTGAGGCTAAAGTGCACAGAAGAAAAGGAAAATTAGAACTAAATTGGGGAAAAAATTATAAAAACCTGTGAAATATAGAAATAGTTCCCAAGTGCACTGTTTCTTTCTCTTCTTTTGGGTCTTTCAATATCTGGGATTCTTTCTCTCCCTGCCCACAATAGAAATTATGGAGGGGGATTGGGTGTTCTTTTGGTTGTTCCAATGCACATCTGGTATGATTTTCCTCTTCAAAACTCTTTTTTGGTTGGTCGGTTGTTTTGTTTTTTGTTTGGTTGGTTGTTTTTTTCTAAATGTTTTTAAACAAAAGTTTTTAAAAGAGGGAAATAATTTGGAAAATGGATGTATTTTGCTTTAGGACAGAATTAACTCTGTTCAGTCATAGTCAAATACTTTGTGTGTGATTTTTGTCCATTCTCTATTTCTCCACTTTTTCCGTTAAACTTTGTACTCTCTGAGTCAATTTCTCAAGATGCATAATGATGTCTCCTTACTATCAGACTTCTGTGTATCCTGTGGATGGAAAAACACAACTTACACCAGAAACTTTCTTTCCATAGAAAGTTTTGATTTTTCTGTTTTTCAGATGAGTAATATTTTGTTTGAAGTATGCAACATCCCCTAATGGCAGGCTCGCAAAACTGTACTGAAAATGTCTCTAGTACCGCATCATTGTAGAATTATAAATGTTTACTCCTTCTAGAGCAATTACCATGGTCTCTCTGGTGATATTTAAACCCCTGGAGCTCAGTAAAATGTTGAAATTAGAAATAACTGATTTAGGTGATAATGTTTTGATTTGAAATTGTGTTTATTAGCATATGGTTTTAATTTTAGATTAATATTTGGTGTTTTCTGGAGGCTTCTGGGGACCAGTTCTTATCTTATTGGGGTTGAATGCGTGTTGACTTTTTCTATGTCTGCCGCACAGGTGTTATTGAAACAACTAAAAAGGTAAAATCTGCATTTCAATGTATAGACATGCAATTCCTGCACTGACATGCACAGACATGCACTGATAAAATCAGTGCTATTTGTATCAATGCAATTGAAAATAGAAGTGTATCCTTAATGTCTGGATACCCAGAATCACACAGAATGATTGGAAAGGACACCTGGAAGTCACCTGGTCTACAATTCCTACTCAAGTACTTCAAGTAGTCACGTGGAGATTCAAAGATTAATGTATACAGAATTAAGAAGGAAGAAGTTGAAAAAGAGAAATAAGGGAGGAAACCAATATCCATTTGGCAAAGTATGTAAAAGAAACATTTAAGACTGTGAGAAGGTATTAGGATGGCAGGCAAGAAATGGATCTTCTTAAAAACATGAAGGAATTACATATGTAACATGGAGAAAAAAATGCGATAGAAAGTACTAAAATGAATTGTTGCAAGTAAGGTCAGAATGAAGAATTAAAAGCAAAAAGGAAAGTGATGTAAAAAAGTATTTAAAGATGAGAACACGAAACTTGTATGGAATAAGTAATGCAAGGGAAAATTAATGAACAGGTTTAAATAAGTGACTCCTATAATAACAGCAGAGGGTGAGATGTCATTTATGCTAGAGTCTTTTTGGGTTACTGGGTGGAGTAAATTAAATGAGGTGCTAGCACTCCTTTGCAACCTCTTGTAAGTGTTTAATTTTACCATTTTATAGGTCACTAGACAGTCATCGAGCAGCATACAATTTTATTCATGCTGATGTAGCCCACATGGAGTCATGAACCTGAGATGAAAGGCCTCTAAGTCTGTCAGTTCTCTCAGCTATTGTGTCATCATGTGTTGTCTTCTGCCTCCTTTCTATATATTCCCAATAAGACTTCATAAAGTTCTTTATTTTACTTGTAAATAATTTTCTTCATGCCTTGCAATTATGTGCCTATGTTTACATGTCTCTATGGACTTCTTCAATTCCAATGTACCCATATTCAAAATGTTGCTCCTTTAAAAGTGTCAGCAACTCTAGGGGAAATACCTAAGGGCAATTACCAAAAACTGAAATCTGTTGAATCTGAAGTTTTCCCTTAAGGGGGAATCCTGTACATCCCTTATAAGATTTTCCATTGCCTTTGTGATGTACTTCTGGGAAGAAACTCCCTGACTGGGCCAATGAAACCCACGGAGCCCAGACAACGACATTTTAGGTAAACACTACTGTGAAGAACTTCCTTAGTCACTGAAACAACCAAGTGACTAACTTCCATCTTGTAATATTGGGTTCCAAGTTTAAATCAATCATTTATGCTGTCTTTAAATGTGTTGGAGAGAAGAATCCATAAAGATGTATTACATCTTCTCTGTCTTCCTTAAAAACACACAAGCTTTATAACTAATTTCTGTTCTCCTCAAAAATTCTGAACTTTCAGACAGATTAGGAGGTGCAATGAATCTAATTTTTCATGCAAAACCATTTGACACTGTTGAGTTAACCTATAGATTTCTATCCCATCTTCTTTTTATCTTTCATGTTGCAAAATTAGGGCCAGTTCTTTGCCTTTGTACAGTCTTGTCTCTGTGAACTATTTCCGTCTTCCAATATTGGAGACACACACTGAAATGTAGAGAATGATTTCAGGACACTTTTATCAGCTTATGTCAGGAGACAGCACTCATAAAATCACAGATTCACAGGGGCATAGAATGGCTGAGATTGGGAGGGAGTTCCGGCTTTTGGATATCTCCAAGGATTGAGACCTCACAACCCACCCCGGGCAACCTGTGCCAGTGCTTGGTCACGGTGTTCAGATGGAGCCTCCTGTGTTCCAGTTTGTGCCCACGGCCCCTGGTCCTGTCACTGAGCACCACTGACAAGAGTCTGTCTCTGCCTACTGGCAGATCAGGCTTAGTGTTCATTTTTGCTCTCACATCCTTCTACATAAAGTGTAGAAGCATTTCTCTCTGCAGTCACAGAATTATTTTTTCTTAATGTGCCTTATGCATGGCATTTCTAAGGAGCTTGTTCCCTTTCAAATGCTAAATATACAAAGATACTAGAAAAAAAATTAATAGAATTTGCATTTCCAAAAATACAAATTATTTTCTTATGTGTTTCTATGAAAAAGGTGTAAATATGTGAAAATTTTGTTCTCATTCACGTACTGCTTCAGCCCAGTGTAATCTCAACTATTGTTATAAAATCCGTTTTTCCAAATACAACATGGATTTTACATATGCAAGAATTAGCATTCACCTTAGTTTTTTTTTAATTGCAGTAGTTTTCTAGTAAGTTTTTTCTTTTCTAAGTAGCTATTTAAAATTATCTTACCTTAAAATAGCATTTATTTTATACTTTACATTTCTTCTCTCCCCTCTGGATGAAATTCTGAACTTAACTACAATAAAAATGCTTCAAAGAAATCAGTGGATATTTCCACTTGCATAGGTGTATAAGAGTAATTCAGACATCAATTTTTTCCTCTATTTTTCTAGCTATTAATACAATATTTGTATTTTCTCATATTGTTATTCTGACACTGGTTGAAATTAAGAGAAATCAGAATAAACAGTATATCAGATGCCTACTCCCACAGAAACCAGTTCATGAGAACATTTAGCTATGAATTTTATTATTTTGTTGTTTGAAAACATTAACTAGAATGCAGATACCCAAATGTTACGCATTTTTTTAAAGAAAAAAATGCTGCTTCATTGACATAGAGCAAATTTCAGAGATACTGTAATAGTTTTTGTGGAAACAAGAGTAGATATATTACATACATATATTGCCTGCTCTTTTTACCCTGAAATTGAAATAAAACCACAAAATAACAAAATTATATTTCTGCAATATATAAAGTTTACTCTAGTATTTGACATAAAACTATGATATCACTGTCAATGACTGTAATCTCCATAATAATTGCTGGTATGATTCCTTGTGTGTATCAAAATAAAAAGTGAACTGATCCTTTTCAACCACTAACCGCCACTTTCTATCTGCAGTACCCCAAAAAATTCTACCCAGTAGCATTTGCAGGGGAAGGTTTCTGTGGCTGTAGGTGGTCAACATGATTTCAGTGGAAGTTTAAGGAACTCTTTATGCCTGCTTTCTCTTATTTTCTTCTAGTCCTGAACTAAAGATCAAAGAAATCACCTAAATTAATTATTTATTGAGGAAGCATGCTGGGAAAAATACTCTCAGCACATGATCTTGAGAAAATGTGTACAGATCTGAACGTTCATTGTTCCCATCGAGGTCAGTGTTAATAAGACTGTATCATAAAATACTGAATTGAAAGTGCAGCAAGACTCAGGCTCTGAAAAGAATTGGAGAGGTTTGTGACTAGTATGTCAGTCTTCAAAATTGCACACAGTGGTTTGTATGGTTGAGCTGAGATGGGATAACTTCCTTTCATTGCTGTAAACTTGCTGGTTTACAGCATCCCATGTTAGAGTAAGAAGTCTAAGTCAGATCTGCTGGTTCAATAGGCAAACAGGTGTCTGGAACGTCAACCTTAACTGTGGTGCCCCTAAAGCTTTTGAGCTGATGAATGCCCTCCCTTCGGAATAAGAACCAGTTGCAGGAACAGAATATTGTAGTCCTGGTTTACACTTAATTTGACAATATGCTATAGTGGTGAGTTTGGTGCTGACACATGCACCATTCTCATTCACACTTATTAAGAAGAAAATAATTTAGAAAATCTTTACTTAGGTGACCTTGGCAAAGCTTTGATGGGAAAAACATCTTTGTTCCCCATGAAAATCATCCCTGGCCACTAGAGTACTGTCCATGGTAGGACCTAGGGATTTCCATGGCTGTAAGAAGTCTTGGAGTTGTAGCCCTTTGGAATACCTTCAGTGCTGATCATGTCAAACAGATTGTAGATTACAATCTGTATCTCCTGGTTGTTGAAAATTTATCTTGTAGAAGTAAATTTCTTTCACATGAGGATGAAGAATTAATTTCCAGTTTTCTTTACAGCAATGTTGGTTTGTTATTTAATAAAACAGTCCTTTGGAAGAATAAAAGATTTTCAGTTTCCTGCCTTGTAATTGTAATCCATACTTTAATTATAATAAGTGTGTACTTTAGCAAACCAATATAGTTGTAATATTGGCATTTTTTACTCCACCTTCCTTTATTTTGCTTTGTTGGAGAAAATAAATTATAATTCTGCCTGGAAAGGCATATCACAATTCACTTAACTGCCATATCAAGTTCTAAAAGTACTCCATATGATTTCAGGCACCCTTAATAACTATAATATTTGGAGTGTTTCAGTTGTATTTTGGAGATTCTTTAGTGTTTACCCATATACAGACATGATCACACCTGGAATGTGGTCAAAAAAGAAGATAATTAAATTCAGAAGGGCATAATTATTCAGCGTAGGTTTAGCTTCATATCCTGTTGATGTTGAAGTAGGTTCTGCTCTAGGATTTAGGAGAAACTAAATATTAGGTACAGCCTTGTCAAGATCCTTCAAGATTGGAAATAACATATTTCCCACTGCTTTAACAACATGTTAACTGTATGTTCTGAAAATTCTTGCATTCAGGTTAAATCTTCAGGAAAAAAAGGTCTTGTGGAAAAGAAATGATCAGTAGAGCCCCATGAGAAAAAGGTGAGACTTCATCAGCCACAGGTTCACAGAGAACATCTTGAGCAGAATGAACATGTGCTGTGACAGATGCTGAATAAATAAAATTAATTTTTATCTATGTAATATGATGACAAAAGCCCCAAATCCACTTTTAAGACCAACAGATATGTATCACCTAGCACACTCATGACAGATATTTAGTGTCTCCTATGTGATCAGCACCAGAGACCCTATAAATAAGCAATGTCTTCAGGTTTTGTACACTGAAGTGAAAAGAAGGAGACACCAATATAGAATCACATTCTTTTAGTTAAGAAGAGCTATCAGGGAAACACAGATTTATGCCTGCTTCACTCACTTTAAGTTAGTGGATCACAGAACAAGGACAGAGGAATTTGATTCTTTCTTCATCTGAGTTACATCTTCTGTAAAACAAATTCCCATTGACTTTCCTGATGGAATAATTTGCATGGTATCTTCAGAAACACTGCATTCTTCAGTCTACACTGTATTATTTTGGTCTAAAAACATATTATGGCTTCCAAACTCCCTGAAAATTGCTTACTGCTGAAAAAATATCTGTTCTGTTGAGGCATTTTACAATGTACTTCTGCAATCTCAGATAATTTTGTTTGATTACTCACCATTTTCAAATCAGCTTTAGACAGTAAGAAAAAACTGTTATTTCACCTCATTTCAGTAATAGAAGAAATAGTTCCCTAGTGGATGATACAAGTTTAATGGCTTAAAAGGTTCATTTTTTTGATTGTGTGTGTGATTGTGTCAGATCTACAGTAATGGCAATGAACAACAGTCAAACTTATGAAAGACTATGAATAGGGTCAATAGAAAAATGCATTATCTTCTCTTTGAGTATAGGACTACCTTGCATGAAGTTTCAGGGAAAGGAAATTTTCTTGAGGAATTGCTTGGCTCAAAGTTTCCCCATGTTCAGGGACAATACAGAATTGAAGAACAGGTTAGTTCAGAATAAGGAACTGGACCCATGCCCCAGTTTCCTTTTAAAATAACAGGGACAAACTAGAAAAAGTAAAAAAAAATAAAAGATGCTGAAAGGCATGCAAATTGGCATCCATGAAAAAAAACCTAAGAAAAGTTATACGTACACAAACTACTGAAAAGTGTAGTGAAATAAGCTATGAGGATTGTTTTACCTTGGTTATTAGACATTATAAAGTTTAGTTAAAAATGAGTGGAAATGGAGATGTCAGTGGGTTTAAGACGCAGCAAAAGTGACCAGAATTTTATACTTATTGAAGGCAAATACCTAAAAGGTTTATTGAGATACTGAAAAGTCACAATTCCTTTGTCAAACATGATACATTAAGAATTATTGCCCTCCTAGGGGAATATAAATACATTTTCATGAAAAGTCTTAGCAAATCCTTGGTAAGGACTTTGAATTAATTGGTTGAGAAGTCATGTGAATTCAGGCTACAAAAAGACTTTCTTGACCATATTCTTTTTAGGGTCCTTAGCTATCCAAGACACTTGGAGACACCTAAGGAAAAAGTGTCTTCAGCTATGAGCTCAAGGCGTTTCATGGATCATAAAAGCTTTTATGTGAAATTAGAGCAAATAATGAAAAACATACCATCAAAGAAGGTGAATGATATACATGTCCAACTATCTATTGACCTCATTTGCTCAAGAAATGGGGGTAAAGTGCTGATAGCTATACATAGGATCAGCTGACCAGAAAACACTTGAGCACGAGGTAATGAAAAGAGAACAGAGAAAAATAGAGGTGAATGGATGAATGGAAATATTTTTCCTTTCTTTGAGGCCTGAGCAATTTCATAGAATTGTTTGTACAGTGATAATAGTAATATTAAAAAAGAAATATTTTAGCTAATGTTAGCCTGCCTTTTCGTTAAAAATATTTTTCTTATGCCTTTTCCCCCAATACAGGCATCAAACAGGCACTTCCTTCCCTCCATTCTTGAGAATCTGATTTCCTTCTGCATGGGAACCTGAATTTTTCTCTGTGTTTTGGAACACCAAGGATCCCACAATGTGTCTGCAGTCCAGACCTTCATGACAGTTGCATCACATGTTCATGCTCTCGTTACAGAAGGAGGCTGCTGAATTATGTTCTGGGCAGCCATATTTTCATCACTAATAGTAGCTCCTGTGTAAGGAGTTGTCTGGGCCAGCATCTGACAGATAATCAGAGCTGGTGACCACAACTGCCCTCTGAAGTGATCAGTCTTCAGGGATGCGACAAACAGCTATCCTCAGCAAGGATAGTCTTTAGGAATATATCAAGACAGATGTAGTTATGGTTACTTAAAGGCCTCTGAGGCAAATTCTGAAACGAACAGCTGTGGTATGCAGGGCATTGCAATCTCTTGCTGCTCCTTGTGTCCCCTTGCTGAAGGTTACAGCCAGCATTGAAAAAACTACAGAAGAGAATCTGCAGTCATATTTCAACAGTTACTATTCACGGGCTGATTGATGAGGGCAAACTTTACAGCTGAGGTGTGGATTGACAAATTGAGTAGCTGAGGTATTGACTATTGGGATAAGCAACACCTTAAACCATTGCAGCTAAAACCAGGAGTGGTTTTAGCTATTTTGAAATCTATTATACGCTATGACCCTGAAATTGTCTTATGAAACTAGAATAATGTGAAACTAGACATTCACACAGTGTCAAGTTTCCAAATTGAAAGGATTTCAACTTTTTAAATTCATCATCCTAACATCGTATTACTAAAAAACAGTGCTTACAAGAGAAATCGCAGAAAAGAACAAGAAGAATGATCAGAGTTCTTGAAAACAGGACCTCTGAAAAAAGGAGATTTGAAGAAAAAAAATTACTGGAAGGGATATGAAATAGCAGTGTTTTATATGCAAAAGGTAGTTACAAAGAGGAAAAGAATAATCTGTTCTCTGTGTCAGCCTTGGATAGAACAAGAAGTGATGGTCTTAAATTAGTGCAAAAGAAATTTAGATTATGTATTAGGAAAAGATTTTCAGCCATAAATCTTGGAAAAGGACCATCTAGAGAGACTGTGGAATTGTCATTACTGGAAGTTTTCGAGAACAGACTGGTCAAAGAGATTTCAAGGCTAAATAAGGTGGAGGGGATCCTGTGAATGATAAATTTTTAGAGTTCTCTTTGAGACCTATTTTCTTTGATGCTGAAATGTCTAATACATCACATGAACTTAAGCACAAATTAGCCGAAAAGAAAGTCAAACCTGTAGCCAAATAGTATGACAAATGAAGGACAGACTGACTATTTGCTCACTAAGAGCTTATACTGGGACTGATTTTTGCTACTATTATATGAAATGAATGACATATTAATAACTTTAGCTTATCCATCTGGAGAACAAACTGAATGATGCAGAATTTACCAAAGTGCCTTCCTTTCTTCTCTTTTTACCTGTATTATTATTAACTAATTATTTTTAACTTCTTTCTGCCTTCATAGAATTGTGATGGCTAATGAAAGGAAATGTCCTCTCCAGTCCCCTTTGTGCTCAGGCCCTAAATGTTCAAGTAGTTTTTGAATGGTATGCAAATACTACTTGAACTGCTCAACATCTCCTTATGTAGATGAGCATGGAACTAGGATCTGATCTTTCATTACTGATCCTACTTAAGCAAAATAAGATTTTGAATTTCTAGTTTCAGTCACAAACCACATGTAAAAATGTTAAGTAAATTCTGGTTTAGGTTTTTCAGATATGGATGGTGTCAAAGGTTCACTTGTTCTAAAAAATCTAGGTAGGGAATTTTTCCCTTCCCCTTGTCCCACTATGTGGCTAAACCATGACACACATATATCCTTTAATAAAGGGCTGTTATTTTTCCTTTCCCCACACCTTCTCAATTGGAGCCTCTTAATTTCGGATTTACAACTGCTTGGAGGGAGGAGTTTTGGTCTTCCTCTTAACTCATCCTCCTTAGCAAAACACTTCTGTCTCATTAAGCTGAGACAGATGGTCATCGGCCTCATGAAAATTTACTCTGAAAGAGCTTGTTCTCTGTGAGACTTTGTCAGTTTGTAGCATCATCATATTGCATACCATATCTTCCTGGTGAAGTCTAAGGCATGTCAGCCATAAAAGCTGCCCTTTCCAAGATATTCCAAGACAGGCTGTCACTGTGGCAACACTTAACACTGCACATTTCACTATGAGGTTATAAAGACAACTGAAATACCTTTACCATAATTTAGCTGAAGTATTGTAAATGTTAATGACTTATTAGAATAATGAACTCCACAAAAGGTCATACCACATAAATTCATAAAACCAAACATATAAACTCAATAGAATTATAGAATCACAGAAGCACTGAGATCAGAAGACAACCTGATCCATCCCCCTTACTCAAAACAAGGTGGCTCAGGACTGTGCCCATTTGGGGTTTGAATATCTCTAAGGATGGAAGTTGCACAGCCACTCTGAGCAACTATTCCCATACCGTGTGCTCAGACACACAGTAAAGAAATTTTCTCTTATGATGTTTAAGCAAGATTTTCTGTATTTCAGTTTGTTCCTGTTGCCCCTTGTTCTTTTACAGATTGAAGATTTATGGTGATAATAGTCTGAATCTATCTTCCTTTTTCCCCATCAGGTACTCACGTTGATAAGATTCCTCCTGTGCTTTCCTTTTCCAGGCCAAACAGTCCCTCTCTATCAATCTCTCTTTCTGTGTCAGATGTGTCTTACCAGTGCTGAGCAGAGAAGGATCACCTCCCTTGACCTCCTGGCAATGTTCTGTATGACACTGACCAGGAATTGCTCCAAGGGTGCCCTGCTGACCCCTCTTGAACTTGTTCACCACCAGGACTCCAGGTTCTTTTCCCTGAAGCAGCTTCTGCTCAGACTCCTGCGTGTGCTAGTGCATGGGGTTATTATTGCTCAAGTCCGGGACCTGTCACTTCCCTTTGTAGGTTTCACTAAGTTCTGTAGAGATCCCTCTGAATGGCAACACAACCATCTGTGGACAGGACTGGGCAAACCTTAGCCACTCCTCACAGTCCCAGATCTGAGTACCTGGCAAGCAGGAGCAGCAGGTCAGATTGGCAGAGGGAAGCCTTTGTCCCCTGCAGCAGGCAGTCTGCTGCTATCACTCACTGCTTCCTTGGGGTGCTACTGTGGGACTCAAGGATGTCTGCTTCAATAAAAGGGAAAACTATCAGTTCTCAGGCACTAAGAATTCATATTCCGCATGGAGTCCTTCTTGATGTATTATGCCTTTCCAGTGTAGTGGTTTGAGATATTTTTGTACTAACTGAAAGATAGTGTTTTGTATGAGATAAATTTACTTTGTTAGTTATTTCACTATTATGGCTGATATTCTGGGAGTCCTGAATGGTACTGCTTGGAAAAAAAGGTGAACAGAAGTTTATGAGGACCAAGCAGGGGAAAAGATTATCCAGACATATCAAGGATATGGATACCCTGGAAATTTGGCAGAAAAACAAAGGTCAAGCATCACTGAGGGTAAAATAAAAGGAAATGGAATTAAAAATACTCTGTCAAATAAATAAATAAAAAAAGAATTCAGTGTTGTCACACTAAAGTTCTTTGTAAGTCTAGTTCCAGCTCTTTTAAAAAGATCAATAGGTGTGGTATGTCTTCAAAACTCTCTCTTGGCTTGTCAGAATTAAGCCCCAGAGAGTTTCTGTCACTATGATATTCAAAACTACCTTGCAGATGCTGTAACTATACCAAACAGATCTACCAAAAATATGTCAATACTGGGAAAGGTGGATTGAAAGCTAGCTGGGCCCAGAGGGTGTTGATCAGAGTCACAAAGGCTAGTTGGAGACCAGTGACTAGTGGTATATTCCAGGGTTTGTACTGGACTGACAATTGTTCAACATCTTCATTAATTGTCTGGATGATGGGTCAGACTGTAGCCTCAACAAGTTTATTGATGGCCCCAAACTGGGAGGGGAGGCTGATACACCAGTGGTTTGTGCTGCCATCCAAGGGTTCTCAACAGGATGGAGAAATGTGCAGACAAAAACCAAAGGAAGTTCAGCAAAATGTGTGAAGTCTTACAACTGGGGAGGGACAACACCAAACACCAGTATTTACTGGGGCAGACCAGCAGGTTTGCAGAATTCTGGGGGAAAGCAGCTTGCCGAGAAAGACCTGGGGGTGCTGGTGGACACCTGTTTGAACATGAGACAGAGATATGCCCTTGCCACAAAGAAAGCTAATGGTATCCAGAGCTGTATGAGGAAGGGTGTTGTCAGCAGACTGAGGAATGTGAAACTGCCCCTCTTCTCAGCTCTGGTGAAGCCATACTTGGAATATTGTGTCCAGGTCTGTGCTACTCAAAAGAGGAGGGATATAGAGCTACTAAAGAGAGTCCAGTGAAGGGCCACAAAGATGATTGAGGGATTGCAGCATCTCTCCTATGACGAGATACAGAGAGAGCTGGGACTGTTCATTCTCGAGAGAAAAAATCTCCGGGGGAATCTTTATTAATGTATGTAAATTCCTCAAGGGAGGGTGCAAAGAAAGAAAACCCAAGCTCCTTTTGGTGGTGTCCAGTGACGGGACCAGAGGCCTGGGCACAAACGGAAACACAGGAGGTTCTTCTTGAGCATCTGCTGGAACACTTTTGCACTGTGAGGGCGACTAAGGACAGGTTGCCCAGGAAGGTTGTGGAACCTCCAACCTTGGAGTTGTTCAAAAACTGTCCAAACATCGTCCTGGGCTTAGGCTTTACCTGTGCCTATCACAACAGTGTGCAGATTTCAGGCCAAAGGCATTATTATGTTAGGAAAAGTCCTAAATTACTGCTAATGTCAGGCTTATTGAAAGTTCCTTCTCAGATATAGTATTTGATGATTTCCTTTTCTTAATGGTGCACATTTCGCAGGATTTTACTTTGATAACAAAAAGACATATAGAAAAATAGCACTTTTTTTGTCTGTTTTCTCTAGACCATTTCATATAAAGTGGCTACTGGAAACGAAACCAAAACTGCATAAAGTCCTTTGTGGTAAACTGCACAGATGACTGAAATAAACTTTAAAGATAAAAATAAAATTTTTCCACAGTGTGCAGCTATTAAAGCTTTTCAACAGGATATTGTAGAAAATAGTGTGAATGTAGGAAGGCAACACAGATTATATTCAAGTTCAAGAAGAAACAAAGTTACTTTGAAATTCTATTCCACAAGCACACATACCTGTGAATAAAATGCATACTTTTGTTACCCCGATACAGGTAACATACCAAAGTTCAGGCATGATCTTTGGGTCTAGAATATGTATTTTGCAAGAATTAAAAAAAAAAAATATTCAAATAAGAGACATATTTTGAACATTAAATAACTTACAGTTTCTAGAATTCTGGCATTTGAAAAAATCTCATGTAACCTCTGTTGATATGATTTTTCCAAATGCTGGTACAGATTTAATTACCATTGCAATACAGGCAGTTAAACTTTAAGGAAATTTCAAATATTGAGAACGTGCCTGGTAGATTCTGTACCTACTCGTGTACAGATTCATTGTGCTAAGGAAGAGGCAGATAATGGGTCAGCTTTGAATGTTGATGAAAATAATTTGCCTTTCTTCTTCTTCTTAGTATAAAAACGGTAACCTTCTGCAAATGACACCTTTGAAGAAATACAGGGTTTTTTTTCTCCATAGCAGGACTATGAAGTACCACTTAATTTGACATATCAAAAACTGGAGTTCCTATTCTTTTCAAAACAAACAAGCAAAGCTCATAGAAGGAGAAAAAATTTGCTTTGAAATTATCAGAATATTACACATTGGATCCTTAACATAACATTTAGGTCATCTAAATCAATCTGTCTGAATAGGCATCATGGTAGGCACTGAGCAAGTTAGCAATTTAGGCACCTTTTCTAATCATTGACGAGAGATCAGTTCCCAACTATAAACTCTAAATGTAGTACACCTGATCTAGTGCAGGCATTTGGCTTAGAAAAAGTTAGTTTTTCCTCTGGAAGAGTGATTATCTTCTCCTTTACAGTAAACCAGAATAGGACAAGCTAAATATTTTGACAGCTGGAGTTAAGCAAATAAATACCATTCAAAGGGCTTATTCAGAACTAATATATGCTCAGTTCACAGTTTGACCAACTATGGTATACCTTCAGTCTAGGGAATGCTACCAGGTGTGTACTTTTAGATGCTACCTAAATTCTGGATCTTCCTAAAACCAGTAACCACTGTTTTGTCCCCTGCTGTGTTCTCAAAGAATACTGTTTCTGTAATAATAATTTGACAATTGCCTGGAAAGCAGGCAATGAAAGATCAAATCTCCTCAAGCAGAGTTGGGTTCGGGTAGCATTTCGGTTGGTTGGTTGGTTGGTTTTTTTACTTGTTTAAACAACAAACAATACCCCCAAAATCAAAAAACCAAACACAAACCCCAACCCAGAGGGGCTTGTGTTTTCATCATCACAGTCCAGACATCTCGTTAGACAGCTCCATTTCAGAGGTGAGCAGAGAACACTGTAACAGCAATTGCTCCCCCCAAGCAGAGTCTGCATCAATTCCTGCTGCTGGCAGCAGCTCTGCTGATGTAGGGTCTAGCAAAGGGCAAAAAGAGAGCCAGCTTTGGAATTTGGATAACTGGTATAGGTGACTGGCAGCCTAAGGACACAGTGCCAGAGGCTGATGATTTTGAAGAGTAGGACAAGTCTATCTCTCCAATCTAAGTTGTCCTTTTCACAATCCATATAATTTCTGGATAATTTAAGCAACTTCCCACTCAGATCCTCTGGAAGCTAATGAAACGTTTTTCCTCCACAGTCTGCATGGTAGAGGAAGATGGAATTCTTATGGAAAATCCCCCTGAATGCCAGTCAAGCTGTGTACACAGAGTCTGCATTACAATGCTGATCTCAGCGAAGCACAGACATTTCTGACCTTCAGGGCTGTCGTATTTACCACCTTTGGAATTTGCGCACAAATAATTCACATGTAAAGGTTTGTCTCTTGCCTTCCTCTCCCCTTTATCTCCACTATGCATTTTAATGTCAATATCAGATGCATAAACAGGTGACATAATTTTTTGTTTCCCATTAGAGGCCCTGAAACTGCAAATGGGTTTCTCTAACCAGCACCCACAGTTGCTTGTCCTGGAAACATCTGTGGGCAGATAAGGGCAAGTGTGAATCTGCCCAAGCGATAACAGGACGTGAGCTATGGACTTCTGGCCCTGAGAAAATTTTCTACATAGCACATTCAGCCTTGGATCACCACTGAGCTTGCTGCAGTATAAACAGTAAATATATTAAAAAAGAAAAAAACTTAGATAGATGAAGTGGATAGACATGATTTGGTGTGAAATACAGTGAAAAATCTGTACAAATACTTGAATTACTATGGTAATATCTCATCGTTCCCAGTAATATCTTTGCATTTTCTTTCTTTTTTTTGAGTGCTTGTAATCCAGACTCAGTAATGTTCTCCAAACATAAGGAAAAATTCTCATGTGAATTATTTTTTTGCCTGAAAAGTAGCTGTCGTACATAAGGAATCATCTAAAAAGACCACAAGGAACTTAGTGTATGGAGTTAGTGTGTCTGTATGGCAGCACAATGACTTGATAGATTATAATGGTTCTATGATAAATAATACAGCTTAAAATTAGACTTAAAAAACAATGTATCTGTCTCAGTTCACTGAGTGTTTAAAATTAGCTCATCTCTCATTTAGTGCCATCAAATGTATTTTTCTTCTTTTGAATTCAGCATTCAGAGGCAGGGAAATCCAAAACTATTTCACAGCAAAATACCATTAGGAGTCTTCATTAGAGTGACAGATCAATCTATTTATACTTTCCTCATCAATATGATTTATGTAATTGTAATTACATAAATTCACCAAGAAGTCTAGCCTAATGTTTGCTTTTGATGTTTTTCTTTTAATAGAAAACAGTCTTAAAGCACTAGGTGTTGTATTTCATTCACACGGATGAAATCATTGTGGGTGCCCCTGGTTTCACAGCTGAGACCAGTGGTAAAGAAGGATGCTTGGCTGTACCTAAATTTTGGGGTGCCTTCATTTCCCTTGCGTACCTTATATGACCAAACACCTGCTCTATTACTCACTTCGCTTCTGAAATACTATTTAAAAATGGGTTCCTTGTCAATAAGAGTAACTAGTATTTCAAGAAAGAGTCTTGCTTATCTCTGTTTAGCACCATACTGGGATTCCAATGAGACCAGCTCAATCTATTGGATAAGCTTTAGCTACTTATGGACACCAAGACAAAAATAGTATGGAAGTCACAGCAGACATGGAAAGTTTTGAAAATAGTCTGTAAATTATTGTGACCCATTGACCTACTTCACTCCCAAATGTAGGGACTACTTCTACATCTGTCTTACAGCAGGTGGGGCTGGTCCTGCCTATGTTTCACTGTTTGTAAGTCATTCGGTCTACAATATAGAGCAATTACAGTTAGAAATAAATGCCAAGAATAGCAGTAGATTTCTCTATTCCTCAACTCCCCCTTTCATATAAAAGAACACACATGAATATGACAGTACTTTTATTAAGATGAAAAACTCTTGATGACTTTGTCCTTATGCTGTTTTTACACTTTTCAGATCATCTTTTAATAAAATACATGTTATGCAGCTGATGCAGCAATAAAGAACAAAAATACAACCTCACTGGAGCTCGAAAAGTACTGAACACTTATTTACATGCACAGAAAACAATCTATTTTCTTCTGTTAATCCACAAAATGTTTAGAGAATAATTTAATCCTACATCAAGTCACAGAAATCCAGCTTACAAAGGAGGATGATATAATGCAGAATCCCTTCAAACTCTGCGTATTTTATGATTCTGTGATATGTTGCTGTTCAGGTGTACATTTTGGTATATCGCATAACACCACAAAGTGACATCTCAGGAAAGAGCTTTTTTATTGTCAGGACTTCCTTCCAGATGAAGGATACTGGCCGTTTGCCAGGAAGCAGAAGTAGAACACTTAATTAAGATGGGTTATTACTTAGTAAATCATACTTCACCCACAAAACATTTAGTGACCTAGAGAAGCACTGATGTTCCTGTAAGAAGTAGCAAAGGGAAGCTCAAGAGTATCTTGTGGAACTGGGAGCCCTGGAGCATGCTGTCCTGTGCAAAATCCTCTCTCAGGTTCCTGTTTTCTCTAAACCATGTGAACTTTTAATCTTTAAGTAACGATACTTACAGAATTCCAACATTGCATTGCTTTTGTTTTTGTTGTTTGGGGGTTTTGCCACTTGCAAGATTGCTAAGTACAGAGCTGTCTTTGTGAATGCTAAGCAAATTTGGAGCTCAGAGGCAAAGTGAGTGTTTAGGGGTTTGAATAGACTATTTTGAAAAAGAATTCTAGTAAAGTTACTTTCTGTTTTATAGTGTTAAAAGGCCGTAGGAAGTAATGCTGGTCAAGTGTAAAGTTTGAAGTCGTTGTTTAAGTTTTATTCTCTAATATTTATTTCATAGATATTTAACACTTGTGCTCATTAGAAGTTGGTTATGTTTTAAACAAAGAGCATTTCCACAAGACTAATTCAAGCAATAAACTGAGTCTCTACTGTCAGGTAAATCGATTCTTGCAAAAACAAATCACCTGCCATAGTAAGGTCTCTTTTTTCAGGAATCCATTCTACTTCTCTATTGTGAAATTTTAGAATTAAATCCTTTCCTATTTGTTAAATATTTACATTTACAATCAATTAATATTGCTTTTACAGTTTTCATTTCTAATTTTTTTTTAATGAGTAACAAAGTGTACAAGCCCAGAATATTCACCAGCTAGAAGAACTTTGAGCTCAAAATCCACTAAAAGATAAAAACTGCTGTAATAAATTTATTACATATTACCAAGATGTATTTCTTATTCGTATACTCACAGGTGGTGCTATACACTGATAATTTCTGTTGCAAACATAGTTTTCCCAGATGTTACAGCTCAGCTATAAAACTCCGTTCTGGTTTGGTATAAAAATTGTATATAAAAAAATCCATGTTAAAATAGACCAATCCCATCTTAAAACACATGTGCATGTTTGGATCTTTGGGACTTTATTTTAAGGGGATTTTGGGTTTGGTGCTGTTTGAAAGGAGAAAATGATGAAGTCAGAAAAAAATCCATGGTGTTAAATATTTGTCTTCTTTAAAGCATTAAAGACAATTAAAGTGAACAAACGAAACTTAACATGATTTAGTTTCCTACTAAATTTGCTAGAGTTGTTTATAATGTGTAAGTTAATAACTTCAGCCCTAACTTCACAGTTATCACGTTTCAATTTTTCAAATAGTATACAAAAGTCTAAAGAGAAATTTTTGCTACAGAAACTTACATTTCTCTTAGCTATAACTGAACAACATCTTCATTCGCATGAGCCAAATTCCTCTGCTATTACATCACATAGAAGCTTTGTAATAGGATACTGCATAATACACAGTATACTCAAAACAAGAGAGCAAGAAGTCTCCTCAAATATGGTTCACTAACAGAAGTACCAGGCTGTTACTGGCACTTTTGGGACAAATACATAGAATCTTGACTGTCTTCAAATTTTGTGCCTGTAAAATCTAAACTTGGGATTCTCAAATTGTTTCATTGCTGTTGTTTTGTTATGTTCCTCTTTTGAGAGATATTCAAAGCCTTTCAGACTTATCTCTGTGCTTAGTCTTTCCTTGGTATTAGATTTAATCTGCAATTGGATGTGATTTTTTTCTATTCCTCTGACCTAGACCTTTTTTTATCTAAATCTTTAAGTACCTCTTTGACTGCTTAAGACAGTCTGTCTTTCTCATGTTTGTTCATCTACTGTCCTTCATCATTCTCTGCAGAACTGCACAGTTTAGGAAATCTGTCCTTCAAACACTACACCTTCATGTGTTACCAGGATCTTGATTTTTTTTTTTTTTTGGTTTTGGGGTTACTTTTTGTGTGTGTGTTTTGGTTAGTTTTGTTTTGGTTTGGGTTGGGTTGGGTTGTTTAGTTTGTTTGTTTGTTTGTTTGTTTTGGTGGTTTTTTTGTGAATTTTTGTTTTGGTTTTGGTTTGGAAACCTGCTATCACTTTCGCCAATTTTATGTCGTTACACATAACTCCATCTACTTTCTGCATATTTTTCAGACATGCTTTTTTTCCTTAACAAAGGGAACCTGATTAGCTTGAACTCCAACCTAAAAGGTGCTGTAAAAGCAAATACTAGGTCTAAATCATGCATTTTTCATCCACTTGGCCATGAAAACATCTTTTTAAAGGGATGTTTTGCAAGCTACTTCCAGTGATCATTTGGAATAAAGGCAGGGTTTGGTGGCTGTGCATCTTTCTATTTTAAAGCAGTTACTATTGTTTGATTTTAGTACTTACCTAGTATAGACTGCATTCAATAATCGTCTAACATCAATGAAATCAGGGCCTGTTTCTCCAGATAAAAACATGTTCTGCATCCTTTGCTGGTATGTTCAACCTCTGCAAGACAACTTATGGCTGACCCACTGTTAGCTTCCACAGATTAATCAGAGGTAGTGATGTTGCATCAGATCTTTGTAAGGTTTTTGATCATCTGACTATGAACAGAAAAAAAAAGTCTTAGGTATTTCCATAAAATGTTAATCATTAACAACCTGACCCAACATTAAGTTGTGAAAAAGCCCTGTAATATATTGATGCCATATTGATTTCAGATGCTGTTCAAGTCCTTTCAGGAAACTATCCTGACACTGATGTATATAGAATGATTAGTATCTCTGTAGTATGTAGCCTCTATAGGATGTAGAGTATAGTGGGTTTTTGTTACCATATGGATAGAGCTCCCTGTTTGTTAGTGAGGAAGAACGAAAGAAATGTGGCTAAGATGGAGTGAGTCACCAAAAAGAAGAGGGGGAGGTATTTGATGAGGTGCAGGTCCCAACCACAGAAGTGTAGGTGAGCCTGACTGAAAAGTAAGTGTGGCTGCATCTGAAGAGATGCGGCCTGGCCATCCCAAAACTCCCAGAAGAGAGACAGTACCATTTGAGCTACTGAGGGACCAAGGCCAGAAGTGACCGGAGGATTTGTCTAGTTGCATGTGCTAAGCCAAAGATGCCAAGCACCACCAGCTTCAGGAGCCACAGCCCCTGAGGACCCATTGTAGTGGCCAGCCAGATACCCAGGTCTGGCATAAAGGTAATTTTATGCGGACTGTGGCTTTTATCAAACTACTTACTATAGGTGACAAATGTATGGTGCAGATGAAAAATTTTTGCATAGGAATAGCTTCATTCTTCCAATAGACAGTAATTTCTCGAATGCAGTATGGTGCCATGGATACATATATGTATGTACATATATGCATAAATAGATTTTTATTTCTCTATACACATAGAAATTGTATGTGAACGTAAAGGCATGCTGATGTATATATGTATGAACAGCACAAGCCAGGGGTTGAACATTTCCAAATAGTGTTCATGTGGAAAAAATCAGAATAAATTTTCATGTGATGAAATGCAGCATCTGTACACTGATCTCTGTTTACACAGAGAATTTGTCTTAAACGTTGAATGTCAAAATCTACTGAGTATAAATTTTTTCCACATTTATGGCTTTTAATATTTTGTGATTTTTCTATTTCTTCTAGGGCTTGAAAAATAGAAAATCCACAGCAAATGATTCTGTTTCCTGATTATGCAGTGATTGTGCTCCCTGTTTTCCCACTCTTTACATAAATTTGCTATTTTTATTTTCCCAGTTCTTTTCTTTGTGGCTCACTGTCTTCCATATAGCACAGCTGACAGCAGACTAGGAGAAACCAATGCCTAGTCTGCTAAGTAGCACATGGCTTTTGTTTAGGTTGAGATTTTTTGTCACTTTGGCCTGTTAATTTATCCTTGAGACATGCTTCTCTCACACAATCTCTTCTTCTCAGTAGACACAATAAAATAACACAAAGAGAGAGCCATTGAGTTTGATGTTGCATCACATACCAAACATGACAAAACCATACTTCATGGTAAAAGAGGCAGCTGAGTATAGGTCTCTGGATTTCTTTTCATATCTGTAAATATTCTCTTCCCTCTAAAAAAAAAAAAAAAGGAAATTGTGACCCTAAAGATCATTTAGTTCCAACCACCCTGCTGTGGGTAGGGCTATCTTCCACTAGACCAGGTTGCTCAGAGTGCCATCCAACCTACCTTCTCATGGGATGTTGTTGGAAAGAGTTGCAGAAATCATGGCTAAAAAGCAGCTGAGACAATATAGCTTGTGCGCAGGTTTTTAGAATTCACCTAAGAACAGCCTTAATTGAACTTCAATTATGTTTTCATGCATTGAGATTCAGACTTAGGGTTGTGTTTGAGGATTTATAGTTCATTTTGGAGCAGCCGGTGCACTCACAGCTGGTTTATGAAACAACTGCTAAAGATGAATCCTGAAATGAGTGTTAGCATCTGTCTCAGAAACCTTCAGTTCTTCCACTAAGTCCAATTCTTCCAGAAACTACATACACATCCTTAGCTTGAAGGTAGCTCCTCATCTTCATCCTCATCCTCATCTTCATCCTCATCCTCATCCTCATCCTGCTTCTTGGCCCACTGCTATAGTGCTGAATACTGCTTCTCATGTGGGCCATTGCTAGTCTAGTAATACAATCCTGATACACAAATGCTCCAGGAAATCTCTTGATGTTCAAGGTGCTTTTTTCTGATAGTTTTCTATTTTTCCCTTCCCTTCCCTTCCCTTCCCTTCCCTTCCCTTCC